>JAVTVY010006084.1:0-41255 GCA_036873755.1 Hanleya hanleyi
CAAGCTCTACTAGAAAATGTAAAAAAATCCAAGATGGCCACTTTGATGACGTCACAGTGACGTCATTTTCAAAAACGGCATTTTTTGGTCGATTTTTCGGTCGGATTTTCCGAAATTTTTATTTATGCAATTTCTCCGCAAAAACTGCATGATGAATTAGTAAATATTAATGTGATGTGAAATAAAATAGTTTTTGCCCACTTTTCATCCCAGAAAAGCAGAAATTTTGAAGAAATGTGACAAAAACATCACTTTTCTGGTACACAACGTGGCCGCCATCTTGAATTTGCCCATGATCCTCTGCTCGGGGGGTTATGCAAATGAGCTCAAAATGACCGCAATATGATAAACTATAAAATCCGGGAGTTTTAGCACTCCATTTTTCGTCATTCCGGAGATAGCGCAGAAAGTTTGGTAGGGGGGCCATAATGGCCCCCCAGGCCTGGTAGGGTTAACAATAACAAGCCTGAGGGGGACCAAAATGGCCCCCTACCCCCGGAGTAAATGATAATGGGTAAATTTAAGATGGCGACCACGTGGGGTACCAGGAAAGTGATGTTTTCGTCATTTTTCTTCAAAATTGCTGCTTTTTCGCGAAGAAAAGCGAGCAAAAACTATTTTAGTACACATTACATTAATATTTACTAATTTATCATGTCTTTTTTAAATGAAAATGAAAAATTAGAAAAATGCCGTTTTTGTAAATGACGTCACTGTGACGTCATCAAAGCGGCCATGCTGGATTTTAAAAATATTTTCTGATAGAGCTTGACCCAAGGGTATAGTGTGGCACGTTTCAACCCGTAGCTCAATGAGTAAGAAAACAGGCCTGGATAGGTCCCAAAAATCCCAGGCCACATAGGGTTAAAGTTCCTTGTTATACATTCCCCCCGACACCATGTTAATCCCCAACCTTTTAGACTCCACTGCGTCCTTCATGTTCAATGACTTATGGCCTTGGTGCAAATTGTTTAGAATGGTTCAGTAACTACGTGTCTGATCGAACACAGGTGGCTGCAATTAATGGTGCATATTATGAACCAATGCTAGTAAAACTGGCGTACCCCAAGGCTCGATATTAGGGCCATTACTTTTTGTATTATATGTAAATGAGCTGTCTGCGTCTGTATCTTGTTCCAGCGTCGATATGTATGCTGATGATACAGCTTTTTACTATGGTAACAAAGACTTAAATGAAATCCGCTCAGTTCTGCAAACTGAATTGACTTTTGTCTATGATTGGCTAAGAGCTAACAAGTTAAGTCTTCATGCGGGAAAAAACAAATGTATGATTATATGCAGTAGTGCAAAACGTAATAGGGTCACAGATTAAACGCTGTCCTTGGATGTTGATGAAACTAACAGTTCCCAAACCACGATTATGGACTATCTCGGGGTTACTGTCGACCAAAACATGCAATTCAGAGATCATCTCAATTCATCTGTATCAAAACTAAATAGAGCTGTTGGCATTCTCAAGAAAGTCTCGCCATTTATTCCTATCAAAACGCGTCAAACCCTATACCACACGCTCGTATTGCCCCATCTCGATTATTGCTCTAATGTATGGGGGCATATACCTATCACTCACATTCGCAGATTACAACGAATCCAGAATAGGGTAATGCGTGTTATTCTCCACAGTCACCCCAAGAGTCATGCTCATGACTTGCTTTCTGAGCTCAAATTTCCAAGTGTACATCAGCGTATAATATTCAATAGATGTTCACTTAGTTGTGAAAGTTGTGAACAACCTGGCGCCTCCACATTTAACAGAACGTTTTCCATTGTTAACAAATATGACCCGGCCTTTTACTAGAGCCAGTGCCAAACTGAATATATATGTCGACAAATGTCACAAGAATTCTTTTAAATTTCATGCAACCAGAGCATGGAATGAGCTGCCTGGTGATATCCAGTTCTCAAAAACATACACTACTGTTAACTTCAAATGTCGTAAATTTGTAATGGCTCAGGTACCAAAGTTTGTTTAAACTTATGATTGTCTGTGATAAAACCACTGTAGTGTGAGTGATATAACTGTGATATGCATATTTATATTGTGTGGGCGTTTTTTCATGTATATGTTTTTTGTTTCATATATTTTAAATTTATTGGCTCCATTGTAAAACAGTTGATATAGCTGACATGGATTCCTAGTAAACTGAAACTGAAACTGAAGTAGCCTATAGTCTCCCCTAACCACCTTCCCACTATTTTTACATTACACCTAGTCATGCCAATGATTTGTAACAGTAATTACGTCCTAACGCGATCCTGCATACACATGGAGGAGATATTTTTAAGGGAAGATTTTTCTCAAGAGCGTTATATATCAACCGGTTTAGAGCAATCTCTCAATCTTTTGTGACGCAGTTTTCACCGTCCCTGGTGTATTTTCTCAAGCACACTGTTAGAAGGATATGGTTACCCTGACCAGGACATATATGGTCAATGGTCATGTGACTATAAATCTCATGGTCAGATTTTACTGGTCAAACCATTTCGACCATAAGAAGTATGGTCAAAATTGATGACCAGGAAATATATAGTAGCATTTCTCTGATTTGACCAAGATTGGAATGGTCAGATGTCGGGGCGCTACCATAGATTTAGTGGTCGAATCATTAGACAATATATGTTATGGTCGACTGCTATATACTACCATAGCTTGCATGGTCGAATTCATCAGCCAATATAACCATAGTCTTACATGGTCAAATGGAACACATAATTATGGGCATCATGGTGTCGTTATTCTAACCAGGATATTTATGGTAATCAGTTCAACCATGTTAACCATACTTTATATTGTCAAATTGGACTAGGCCTACACCTATAAATGGGTTGCTATTTTTATTTATTTATTTTTTTATTGATTTGTTCTTTAATAGAATTAAATAAATATCTTTTTTATCGTATTTTGTATACACCAAAGTGTTGACAGATACAGATAGATTGGAGCGTGTACCTTTTTTCAGTTTAATTTGACTTATACTTCCATTAATAATGCATTGATAATACGTGTATTTTAGAAACAGAGATTTTAATAGTCAATCCAAGTTTCATGTTATCACAGAGTCCTAAATATATGTCAGCTCAGTTTGTGTGGACCCGTCTTCCTGAACTTTGCTTCACCCGGGTGAACTCTTTATCAGCTGACCTATGTAACTCGGAAGCCTTTACATATGAACGTATTGGAAGGGAGGATTAAGGGACCAGAGGTTTCCGACAATAGGTCACGCCAATTTCGGGTCAAATTCAAATCCGATTTTATATTGACCCCTCTGGAATTGCGCGGCAGACAGGAACACAAAGGAAACAGAACGAATGTCGGTTCTCCAACAGAAAACAGTAAGTATTGCTTGACAAATGTAAATATTATAATTCGAACATCCAAAGATTACTACGGTAATGTTTCAGTCGCCCGGGTAAATTTCGAATTAGGACTTATCATGATAAATGACGAAAATTGGACGAAAGTCAATCCTTGCTTTCGATGGGAGAAATCGCTCCCCTCACTCACTGAGGGCCTCAGCTCCACTAAAAGCTGAGCAAGGGGAAGGGGCCGAGGGGAAAAAATATATACACCCCTCGATTCCCGAGAGAAGTTGTTTTGATATCAATTGAAAATAACTTCATCCCTTTTCATCGACAATTTGTGCTGCAAAAAGTTTAGTGCCAGTAGACTCTTCAACAACACTGCTGCATTGATAGATATTTTCCTTTTGCATTACCATGCGTTTAGTGAGGCACAAGTACTGGAAACAAGTCTTACGGCAATTTGCAGCAGAAATATATTGTGCAGGTTGGGGAAAATACATTGATCAAGGTATTATACCTTGATCGGGGTATTATACCTCGATCGATAGGACTATACCTCGATTGGCGTATAGGGCTATGTCAACTTCAGTTTTTATATATATATGGAAAATGTGGACATCTACACATACCCTGGACTGCATGGATCTTTCAATAGCGTGATGCATAGATGGCTTCAGTGTTCCATGATTTTCACAGCAACTTATTGTTTTGCTTTATGCGACCAATCATTCAAATTAGCCATTGCAATATTTCCAAAATGAAACATGGCTTCAAATGACATATTCGGTGAAATTTATTCCATAAATGACAATGGAATGCGATGGCGTACTTCCATGTCATGGTCATGGGCAAATTGCAGGATTCGAGAGGCAATGCCAGCCTAGTTAACAAATCAAGTTTAATTAACAGAAACATAATCTAATCTGCTAGCGTCTGCACATAAAAAACAGACCTCTGCTCTGGGTATTCTGACCCTGCCATGTGTGTATGCTAGCATCGGACAATTTAATCTAATTTATTCATCAGTCAATGCACCTACATTCATGCAACTTGGATATATGACTTTGAGATGCAAGTATGCCATCACATGCCATTTTCATTTACAGAATAAATTTCACTGAAAATGCCATTTGAAGCCTTGTTTCATTTTTGAAATATTATAGTGGCTAATTTGAATGAGGTTGCCAAGTCTTTTCATTTGTGTCCTACACATAAACCTACACCTCACAAACTGCTTTGTTCTCACTGATACAAAGTGCAACATTCTGCTGTCTCTATGGAATAATTTTTATCTTTATTATCAGTGAACAAATCCAGGATCTTGTGTAAAGTCCTCAATTCTAAATCTGATGTCACCTCAACTTGTCTCTTTTCTAAACAATGCACACAGGCCATAGGAAGATTTTATAGTAACTCATTTAAATACTGATCAAATCATAAAACTATATGGTTATTTACATATTGTTCAATATTAATTTTCGGTATTTCCTCCACTGGGTGTGACAGTGGTATGGCTTCGACCAGGTTACTTCTTTTATCATGGCGTTACTGTCCTCCCAGACTGGAGTGCATCAGGTAACTCATTAGATTATCTCAACTGATAACTCTAAGCATGTTCTGTGTGATATGTAATGTCAACCCTCTTTATAACCACTGTGTTGTTTCTCAAAGGGAAATTTGTTTTTAGGAGCAAAGGATTGTTGTTTAAATCTGAGGAGGTTAATTTGGAAGAGATGCATTCAGTGGTTGTTATGTAAAGAGCAGAAGAGTAGGAAATGATGAACCAGTTACCTGTCTCAACCCTATTGTTCCCACAGTACTGGTAAAATCTTCACCAGCCACATCATGTTATTATAATTATTCATTTCAAGCCTAAATATTGTCATTATAAATAGGGCTCACTGTATATTCATTTATTGTATGGATCAGTCTACATCATTATGATTTGATTTTTTTAAATCACCATTCATCATTTAATTATCATATTTACCTTCATATCCACAGCCCAGTGATAGAGTGATCAAAGCCAGAAAACATTCACATGGACCAAGTGCAGCATGATTTATGTGTTGGGTGACCACAATGAACATGTACATATTTGAAGAGGACCTACAGAATATTATTTTCCAGGTATGATTTCTACCAGAAACTAGGTTAAAGTTTATCACATAATCATTTGAATGAAAAGAAGGACATACATGTATTGAGTAATGCTACTCCTGTTTGCTGTTTCATTTAGGCCACTCAAATAAATGAAATCACCATTCTTGAAGAGGTATTTGCCCTCAATATTTTCTGTTGGTGTTGCTAAAAATTTATTGATTCCCTGGTATGCAATCTTGGTAACTGTGGATCATAGTGAACTGAGTTGCAGACAGTTACAGTGTTATAATTGTAAAACTGTTTCCAGATAATCAATGAATACACAACAAGAAGTATTTTGCCATATACTTGTTTCATTTTTTCAAAGAGTCATTGAATCAATTTGTCTGGACAAGTTTCTCCGGATGTTGTGTAACAGATTGTCCATGACACAATCTTGGTGGCTGTGGAATATAGCAAACTGAGTTGTGGACGGCTTCAGTGTTTATTGAAATGCTGTTTCTGGATGATCCGTAAATACAACAAATGGATATAATGTCAGATTCATTTATTTCACACAGCGACATGATATTATCATCTAAGGCAAACCATTTGAGTGGTGTAATTGAAATCAATATTCATCATACTGGTACCAGCAACTATTTTACCTGTTAACCAGATCTATACATTCAAGTTACTTTCATCGATATTATTAGTGACTAATTCTAATTTTGGAATTCAGTTTTCCTGTTTGTATTCTGTCTTGTGTGCTAAATTTAACAATTAATACCCATACATCTAATGTTCGGTGTAATGTGCAGTGGATATTATCTTTGTGTTGAACTGACAAATGGAATACATTGTACCAACATTATCTTTTCATTGGACTGACTGAAATGTTGCATTGATCCAACAGTATCTTTTTGTTGGACTGATGAAATGTTATATTGCACCAACATTATCTCCATGTTGAACCTACTGAAGTGTTACATTGTACCAACATTATCTTTGTGTTGGACTGACTTAAATGTTATGTTGTACCAACATTATATTTGTGTTGGACTGACTGAAATGTTACATTGTACCAACATTATATTTGTGTTGGGCTGACTGAAATGTTACATTGTACCAAAATTATCTTTGTGTTGGACTGAATGAAATGTTACATTGTGCCAAAATTATCTTTGTGTTGGACTCACTGAAATGTTACATATTACCAACATTATATTTGTGTTGGGCTCACTTAAATGTTACATTGTACCAACATTATCTTTGTGTTGGACTGACTGAAATGTTACTTTGTACCAACAATATCTTTGTGTTGGACTGATATGTTACATTGTCTGAACCAACAGTATCATTGTGTTGGACTGGCTGATAGGTTACATTGTACCAACATTATATTTGTGTTGGACTGACTGAAATGTTACTTTGTACCAACAGTATCTTTGTGTTTGACTGATATGTTACATTGTCTGAACCAACAGTATCATTGTGTTGGACTGGCTGATAGGTTACATTGTACCAATATTATATTTGTGTTGGACTGACTGAAATGTTACTTTGTACCAACAGTATCTTTGTGTTGGACTGATATGTTACATTGTCTGAACCAAGAGTATCATTGTGTTGGACTGCCTGATAGGGTACATTGTACCAACATTATATTTATGTTGGGCTGACTGAAATGTTACATTGTTCCAACATTATCTGTGTGTTGGACTGACTGAAATGTTATGTACCAGCTTTATCTTTGTGTTTGACTGGTTGAAAGGTTACACTGTAGCAACATTATAATTATGTTGGACTGACTGAAACGTTACACTGTACCAACATTATCTTTGTGTTGCACTGACAGAAATGTTACATTGTACCAAGATTATAATTGTGTTGGACTGACTGAACTGTTACATTGTACAAACATTAAAATGTTACATTGTACCAACATTATCTTTATGTTGAACTGACTGAAATGTTACATTGTACCAGCATTATCTTTGTGTTGGACTGACTGAAATGTTACCTTGTACCAACATTATCTTTGTGTTGGACTGACTGAAATGTTACCTTCTACCAACATTATCTTTGTGTTGAACTGACTGAAATGTTACATTGTACCAACATTATCTTTGTGTTGGTCTGACTGAAATGTTACCTTGTACCAACATTATCTTTGTGTTGGACTGACCTGTTACATTGTCTGAACCAACATTATCATTGTGTTGGACTGGCTGATAGGTTACATGTACCAACATTATATATTTATGTTGGGCTGAATGAAATGTTACATTGTACCAACATTTTATCTTTGTGTTGGGCTGACTGAAATGTTACATTGTTCCAACATTATCTTTGTGTTGGACTGACTGAGATGTTATGTACCAGCATTATCTTTGTGTTGGACTGACTGAAATGGTGCATTGTACCAACATTATCCTTGTGTTGGACTGACTGAAATGTAACATGTAACAACCTAATCTTGTGTTATGCTGCAATGCTTTCTTACATGTACATCTTACTGACTGAAATGTTGGATTGTATGGATCAACATGGTGTTAGTGTTGGACTGGAACTGGAATGTTACTGCAATATTCAGCATTCTGATTTCTACAGTGGTTAACTGAAATGTCACCTGTGTCAGACTTCCGGTAGTTCATTCATCTGAGGCATTTGTATATTTCAGTAGCTCTTAAACATTGATTTGTATATCGCAATCCTTAATACATTTATGGAACTTGAAATGTTCTTCTGTCATTATTTAGCATGTTATGATTAATACATGTCCATGTACTTTCAGACTGATGGGTTCTCGATTAAACAACAGAATATGTGTCTCTCAGACAACATTTGATTCATACTATACATTGGATGGGGATGACCAGAGTTCGGTGGTTGTTTCAACTATGGAAAGTATGGTTCTGCAACCATATCACATATGGTTAATTTTACCATGCTGGTGCTGGTTGGTTTTGACCCGTAATTGTATGGTATGTGAACCAGAAGCCAAATGGTCAAACATACCATACAATATTCAGTCGAGATGACCAAGGTTTTTGTGGTTATTTCAACCATACAAAACTATGGTTACTGTGACCATATAAAAAATGGTTCATTCTATCATGGTTGGACTGACCATGCGTATCTGAACCAGAATATATATGGTCAAATTGACCATATGAGTCTTAGTAATAGTGACTAATATTTTCTGGGTTGTTTCAACCATTTAACAAGCCTGGGTCATTATGACCATGTTAAATCTGGTCATTTCAACCATCCGAGTTCGATCACCGAACTTCTGGTCCGTCGCGTCTGAACCAGAAAATATCTGGTCAGAGGCGACCATATATTTTTTGGTACATTCGACCAAATCCTTTTAACAGTGCAGGTCAGGTGTTGTCATATAAATCAGGGCAAAACTTCAACGTCATTCACAAGCTGTTTTATATACCCGACATTAACTTCACCCCAGAACGAGCCTGTTTTCCGTTTCCCCACGGGTCATGGAACATACACAAATGGAAGCTTACTTGTACAAGATGGTTGCTTGATACACAGCAGTGTGTTGTGAAGATTAGCGTATTAGATAATATCTAAGAAGTCATTCGTAAATATGCTAAACTGGATTTTGCCATTATGGCTCCCCTACCAAGTTTTCTACCCTATCTTCGGAATGACAAAATATGGAGAGCTGACACTCCCCGACTTTGTAGCGGGATCATTTTGAGCATATTTGCATAAACTTCTGAACAGAGGATCAAGAGTAAATTCAAAATTGCGGCCATGTGAGGTACCTGAAAAGCCGTCATTTTTCTTCAAAATTCCTACTTTTCTGTGTGGAAAAGTGAGCAAAAACTATTATATTTCACATTAGATTATTATTTACTAATTTATCATCCAGTTTTTGCGGAGACATCAGTTAGACAAAGATGGAATATTCTAACCGAAAAAATGGACGAAAAATGCGTTTTTTGAAATTGACGTCATTGTCACGTTATCAAACCGGTCAATTTTCTGTAGCTTGACCCAAGGGTATAGTGTGGGAAGTTTCAGGTTCCTAGCTCAAGAGGCAAGAAAACTAATTATGGGAGGGGGAGAGATGGCCCCTTCCCAGGCCATGTCCCAAAAAGCACAGGCCAGATAGCATGGATAGGTTTGCGGGGGGCCTAATCTTGTATTTGAGCCTGATCGTGTCATCACCAAATCGTGTAAAAATATGCGCCTACTATTAAACGTGTTGCGCCAAATTGTGTAGAATATTTGCGCTTAATCGTGGAATTGCGCCGAATCGTGTACGAAATTTGAGCTTAATGGTGGAAATTCGCCTAACCGTGTACTGAATTTACGCTTATTTGTGTAAATGCGCTTAATCGTGTAAGGAAGCTGCATTTAATCATGCAACTGCTTCAAATCATATGAACCATCTTGCGCCTAATTCCGCGTTGCGCCTAATCGTGTAGAAAAATTGCTTCTAATTGTGGACATGCGCCTATTCGTGTAAGAAATATGCGTCTAATCGTGGAAACGTGCTTATTCGTGGAAATCATGTTGCGCCTAATTATGCGTTACGCCTAATCGTGTAGAAAATTTGTGTCTAACTGTGGAAATGCGCCTAAACGTGCAGTCATGAAAACGACCTAATATAGAGGAGGAATACGGATGTGAAGATTGGAACATCGTGATGGGCGGCTAGAATATAACCCCAAGCCAGACAGTTATTTATAGAATTGCTCTGCCCACCCCGAATTCAAGTTTTTCGACTGTATTTGTGAAAAGCTACTAAACCTCAACAAAAGTTCACGGATATCGGATATAATCTGTTCTGAAGCCATGCTCTGATTTATCATTTCATTTTCGGAGCTAATGCTGCGAAAGGACGTAAAAGCGTTGAAATGACAATGATGAAATGTTTCCGAAATCGGCCAATTTCAACCCCTACAAGGTAATGAATAGGTAGATATGGGAAAGCGGATCTTCCCATTGTGTGTGTATGAGTGAAAGCGTTGAAACGAGATGTCAGCCACTGTTTTTGTGATCCTTAGAGATAGTTCTCACGAGAGTTGGGGTAAGGTATTTGCTATGCTCAACCGACCGATGAAAATCCTGAACTTAAATTTTGAAAATTTGAATTCACTAAATCAAAAGTCGAAACAGCCAACATTACAAATGGTGACCCGCACAAGAGCCTGTATAATGAGCTGTCGTATCTCCCAGCACCATCTGTATATTAGAGGGAGACAACTCATGTAGTAGGAAAATGTTAAATTGCCTAGGAGTTTTGAGGCGCTTGGGTGTGGGCGCCCCTGCGCAGTCGCGACTTCCGGTCACGCGGCTTCCGGAAGACGTCATAGCCGCCAAGTTGCCTTTCGAGAAATGACCCAGTGGTCAAGGTGGCAGTGACGTCATCAGGGTGTGTATGTACGTGACTGCACGCCGGTGTATTTGGATTAAACAAACTGATGGCGTCATCCTGGAAAAGTTTGAGAGAAATCCCCTCATGGGAGTGACGTCATCAGCCTGTATAATAAGCATGTCTTGTAGCGCCACAATGTATGCTAAGGGGCGACAATTCGACATATATAACACAGGACGACTGTATCGCAGCACCGCCTGTATACTAAGGGGAGACAACTCTTCCTATTGTTAGCATTTTAAGCGTTGAAGGGCCCGCCCTTTAAGCGTTGAATGGTTTTCGCCACCCGCACTTAAAGCGTTCATCCGTTTTCGCCGCTGGGCGTCGAAGGGTGTCTGGACGTCTCAACACCTCAGGTTCCTGAAACAGAGGAGGGTGAGTTGACCCGAAGTGGACGTGAAGCGCCGAAGCGTTGAGGGGTTCAGACGCTTGGCGTCAATCGTGGCAGTTGTGTGCTGAATTGGTGTTCATAGCGGTGTAGCGATCTATTTTTACACCGGGGAAAATCTTGCGATCTAGTTGATTCAATCAACAGCCAATAAGAACAGCGGAATGCCTACTATCCAAACATGTCTGGTGGGGCAGGACTAATCGTGTGCATGCGGTATCTAGAGAACCAGTGTGGTGAGCGAAAAGGGATTTGCACCAAACGAGAGCCTGGAGCCAGGTATTCGCCCTGGGGTGAAACAGATACGAGCAGAGTAGTATAGAAAGCACAATACAGGTCGTATAGGAAGATGAGGCGCGCGATACGGAGAAACAGTGGACTGAGGGGCATGGAAGCCAGGCATTTGCACCAGAGTAGTGTGGGTTGACTGCGCATGCGCGTCCAGCCCAACCAGACAGGTTTGGTCAGGAGGCATTCCGCTGTTCTCGTTGGTTGTCGGTTGGATCAATCATATCGCAAGATATGCCCCGGTCTAAAAATAGATCGCTACAGCGCTATGATTATCACCACATCACACAACTTCCACGATTGACGCCAAGCGTCTGAACGCTTCAACGCCTTGACGGTTCAGGTCTACTTCAGGTCCACCCTTCCTCCTCTGTTTCAGAGACCTGGGGTGTTTAGGCGTCTACACACCCTTCGACGCCCAGCGGCGAAAATAAATGAACGCTTCAAGTGCACGTGACGAAAACCATTCAACGCTTAAATTGCGGGCGCTTCAACGCTTCAAATGCTAACAATAGGAAAAGTTGTCTCCCCTTAATATACAGGTGGTGCTTGGATACAGTCGTCCTATGTTATATATGTCGAGCTGTCGCCCCTGTGGCGCTACAAGACATGACAACTTATTTTACGGGCTGATGACGTCACTCCCATGAGGGGAGCTCCTTCAATTTTTCCAGGATGACGTCATCATTTTGTGTAATCCAACCCCACCGGTGTGCAGTCACGTACGCTCACACACTGATGGCGTCACCGTATGACGTCACTGCCACCGTGACCCTTGGGTCAATTCTCGAAAGAAAATTTGGCGGCAGTGACGTCTTCCCGAAGTTACGTGACCGGAAGTCGCGACTGCGCGGCGCGTCCACACCCAAGCGCCCCAAAACTCCTAGGCAATTTAACATTTTTCTACTACTTGAGTTGTCTCCCTTTAATATACAGATGATGCTGCGAGAAATGACAGCTCATTATACAGGTTCTTTCGCGGATCACCATTTGTAATGTTGGTTGTTTCGACTTCTGATTAGTGAATTCAAATTTTCAAAATTGAACTGCAGGATTTTTATCGGTCGGTTGAAAAAATTGGAAAAGTACAAGTTGAGCATATCAAATACATTACCCCAGCTCTCGCGAGAACTATCTCTTAAGATCACAAAAACAGTGGCGGACATGTCGTTTCAACGCTTTCACTTTCACGTTTCACACACATGGGAAAGGTCCGCTTCCCCATATGTACATCTTGGATACTTTGTATGGGTTGGGATTGGCCGATTTCGGAAACATTTCATCATGGTCATTTCAACGCTTTGACGCCTTTTGCAGCATTATCTCCGAAAATGAAATGATGAATCAGAGCATGGTTTTAGAACAGATTATATCTGATATCCGTGAAATCTTCTTGAGGTTTATTAGCTTTTCACAATTACAGTAAAAAATCTTGAATTCGAGGTGGCCACAGTAATTAAATAAATAACTGTCTGGCTTGGAGTTACATGTTTGTTCCAGCCGGCCATCTTGATGTTCCAATCTTCAAATCCGTATTCCTGCTCTATATTAGGTCGTGACTACACGTTTAGGCGCAGCCTCTTTACACGTTTATGCGCATTTCCACAGTTAGACGCAAATTTTCTACACGATTAGGCGCAACGCGGAATTAGGCGCAGGATGAGTCTTATGATTTGGAGCAATTGCTTGATTAAACGCAGCCTCCTTACACGATTAGGCGCATTTACACAAATAAGCGCAAATCCCACCATTAAGCGCAAATTTCGTACACGATTAGGCGCAGGTCCATCATTAAGCGCAAATTTCTACACGATCAGGCGCAACACGTTGTTAGGCGCAATTTGTTTACACGATTTGGCGCTGACACGATTAGGTGCAAATACACGATTAGGCCCCCACAATGGTTAAGCAATTCGTAACGTCAAATCTTTTTAAACTGTCTTGGATTTCTGTGTATGTTTGCGCATTTGTATTCACATCTTCATGGAAAAGTTAATATTTTACTGAATCAGAAACTGTAGGTTGGAGGAGTGAAAATCACCTATTTGAATCCGGAAGTAAAATTCGTTTGTAAAAAGTTTGAATTATCTAACTCACCACGACACGCTGATAATTTCATTGGCTCAAACTCTCCCAGCATCAACACCAGCACCATATCCAATGTTATTTTCAATGGATAAAATGAACGAGATTTCACTACTTACTTTGTCGTATGTCAATACGATCGGTTGTTAAACTCTATGACTCAGCTCTCTCAATTTGTATGGTGTATTCAGCTAGGGTTGTATTGACTTTTTCCACTTCTCAAAAACACCAGTGAATGTGTGTGAACTATAAAGGATAAGATATCACGATAAAACACGGCTGAATTATCAGATCATGTAATACAGAAAGACTTGACTATGTCATACGAAGAATGACATACTTACTGTTACATATATACTTATTAGCCTACCCGATATTATGCACAACACCACTGAAACATTCTCCATACAACATCAATACATAGATTCGAGACAACTTTATTCAATGTTTTACATTACATTAACAATGTACGGTAAAAGTACATGCGGCAGTACAAGGTTATTCAAATTAGCTTTGACCTCTTCCTTCTGTGGAGTTCAGGGCCGCCATAGTTCATTTGACGTATCCTTATGTCACTTCCGCCAGGGTGATATTATCGCATGTCAACTTCCACAGACACAAATAGTCGCACAAATTTCAAATTGAAATTGACATTTGAATTCAAATTCAAATCCTGAACTACGCAAGATGAAGTAGGTCAACCGGTTCTCGAATGTCAGGAGAAATCGACGCATCAGGGACTATAACTCAGGTAAATTAGACCTGTTCTGCACATTCAAAAGGAACAATGTCAGGACAAGTCGGCGCTTCTGTGGAAATTCCCGTGACATAATCAATTCGGGCTTATCATGATCTTTTTAGCCCACCATCTGGTGTTCAAATCACTTTTCGTCCGTGGACAGGCGTCCGTCGTCCGTCGTTCGTCCTGGCGTCCGTCCGTCCGTCCGTAAACAATTCTTGTTATCGCGATTTCTCAGGAACTACTACATGGATCTTTCACAAATTTGGTACACAGGTTCCCCTTGATGTCTAATTGTGCAAGATACCTTTTATGGTGCCATTCAAAAATCCAATATGGCCACAAGGCGGCCATCTTGAATGTCCCCATGAAACCTTGTTATCGCGATTTCTCAGGAACTACTGCATGGATCTTTCTCAAACATGGTAAACAGGTTTCCCTTGGGGTCTAGTTGTGCAAGATAGCTTTTCTGGTCTGATTAGAAAATCCAATATGGCCACAAGGCGGCCATCTTGGATTTCCCCATAAAACCTTGTTATCGCGATTTCTCAGGAACTACTGCATGGATCCTTCTGAAATTTGGTACACACGTTCCCCTTGGGGTCTAGTTGTGTAAGATATCTTTTTTGGTCCGATTCGAAAATCCAATATGGCCACCAGGCAGCCATCTTGGATTTCCCCCATGAAACTTTGTTATTGTCATTTCTCCGGAAGTATTACATTGATCTTTCTCAAATTTGGTACACAGGTTCCCTTAGGGTCTAGTTGTGCAAGATATCTTTTCTTGTTCGATTCGAAAATTCAATATGGCCACCAGGCAGCCATCTTGGATTTCCCTATGAAACTTTGTTATTATCATTTCTGAGAAAGTATTGCATGGATCTTTCTCAAATTCGGTACACAGGTTTGCCTTGGGGTCTGGTTGTGCAAGATTCCTTACCTGGTCCGATTCGAAAATCCAATATGGCCACCAGGCAGCCATCTTGGATTTCCCCATAAAACCTTGTTATCGCGATTTCTCAGGAACTACTGCATGGATCTTTCTTAAATTTGGTTCACAGGTTTCCCTTGGAGTCTAGTTGTGCAAGGTACCTTTTCTGGTCCGATTCGAAAAGCCAATATGGCCACAAGGCGGCCATCTTGGATTTCCCCATGAAACCTTGTTATTGCATTTCTCGGAACTACTGCATGGATCTTTCTCAAATTTGGTACACAGGTTCCCCTTGGGGTCTAGTTGTGCAAGATACCTTTTGCGGTCCGATTCTAAAATCCAATATGGCCACCAGGCAGCCATATTGGATTTCCCCATGAAACCTTGTTATCGTGATTTCTCAGGAACTACTGCATGGATCTTTCTCAAATTTGGTACACAGGTTCCCCTTGGGGTCTAGTTGTGCAAGATACCTTCTGGTCCGATTCGAAAATCCAATATGGCCAACAGGCGACCATGTTGAATTTCCCCATGAAACTTTGTTATCACGATTTCTCAAGAACTACTGCATGGATCTTTCTCAAATTTGGTACACATGTTCCCCTTGGGGTCTAGTTATGCAAGATACCTTTTCTGGTCTGATTCGAAAATCCAATATGGCCACCAGTCGGCCATCTTTGATTTCCCCATGAAACTTTATCGCGATTTCTCAGGAACTACTGCATGGATCTTTCTCAGATTTGTTAAACAGGTTCCCATTTGGGTCTAGTTGTGCAAGATACCTTTTTGGTCCGATTCGAAAATCCAATATGACAGCCAGCCGGCCATCTTGAATTTCTCCTTGAAACATTATCGTGAATTCTCAGGAACTAATTCATGGATCTTTCTGAAATTTGGTACACCGGCACCACATGGGGCCTAGTTGTGCAAGATATCTTTTTGTGGTCCAATTCAAGTTACGCTTGAAATTAATAAGGTATTCCCGAGTTGTGAGGTTGCATCACAAGAGTCGGCGGATCAAACGGTGGGGCATATTCTATATGTTGAGTATAGCCAATATCCATACTTCCACCATGTATATCAAGGAGTTCAAATTATTCTGAATTAAAATGTATTTCTTCAAATTTTAAATCAGTTTACTTCAGTCCATGCCGTTTCCTCTGTCGATGGGTCGACTACATGAGGGATGTCACTCTTGTGACTCAACGTCACAACTCGACAACTGTAGACTATCGGTACTGCGTGTTTCGATCCAACGGAGATAATCAGGATTCAGACAATTTCAGAGTTTCAACATAACTGCAGGGACCGTATCGCTTCAGTATTAAGTTGTGTATCGGTACCACCTTGCTATTTTAGAGCATGGTATCTCAAAGGAGATATCTTAAAGTAGCCCAGTAAGCAGAACAGAATTAGTATTCGTTCCTAATTATAAAATCTTAGGTAGGCCTACGTATGTTTCATAGCTCATGCCAAATTGTCAAAAAAGAATTGTCTTCGCTTACAATACACAATGATGACATGTGGAAAAGAAAAAAATACTACAAAACGAAGACGAAGGATCCTCCTGACATTCAGTTTCAGACTTCTCTAACTTTGCTCATTTCACTTGTACTATAACAACCGACATGTCAAGTACAGTTTCTGGAAATCTTGAAACTCCTGAAACTTATAAAGATAATATCATGGTGTTTTCCCGTACCCTTTTTTCGATCTTTTTCGCTCTAAATAAATTAAAAATCCTGCAAACAAAATTACAAATCAATCGTTTGTTCTTAGTAACAATGGACAAAAAGATCCTCTTGTCATTAGCTTACAATTATCAGACAAGGGTGGGCGCCAAGATCCTTCAGGATCTCCCGTCTAGTATATTTTCCGTACAAAGTGTCGCTTTTTGCTAGATTATTCATCCGTCCTCAGGTTTGAAGCATTCTTGTCAAACATTATTGTCACAGTGATTGAGTTCCTATGACATCACGCTTCGTTCTTCAAAGGCTGCATGCCGGCCGTCCTATGTCCTCTAAGCCTTGTATTTCGACATGACTTCGGTAGGAAGTCCATAGTGCATTGTGGGAGCAGGGGTGCATGCAAACCTCGGACATGTCATGTCGAAAACCCGAAAAAAAGTAATGTACCTGAACCCGTGAATTTGTTTTGTGAGGAAATTATAGGGTATAAGTATTTCTTGATCTGCGATGGTAGGGGTCTGGGGATCGTTGGTTATGTTTCGCCAGTGAAGTCATGGTGCGAGAACGCAGTAGTCAAAAGTTTCTGGGGTGAACGTTTAAGGCATAGGTAAGTCATACGTGGTCCAAAAGGGTCGTGCAAGGTCTAATTTGGAAGCTCCCGTGGGGTAAGTTAGGCTGTCTTATTTTTTACTGAAAATGAGCTCAATCTGCACATGCGTAATTGGGAAATAGTAGAAAAAGGGCAAATTCGAGTTGGAGTTTTGGATAACTGTGTGAAGCAAAGTATAGAATGTGGATATTTAATCAATTTGGCTGACGTTTTAGAGTAAGAATAGAGGGGTCTCAAAAAAAGAAATTGGTCAGTCAGGGTGTCATATTGAGGCGTTCGTTGAGTAGACTCGAAATGGAGTGGGTTTTCTTGGATGTGACGGCACGAAGCGTTTCCGCAGTCGTGAATTATTAGAGAAAGGGCATTTGAGGTGAGAGTTTTCAGCGAATTGCCGGCCATCCGTGGTCCAAATTCGGCGTGGGGCTATCCTATTGAAGCTGTTATCTAGTAGAGTAAGACTGGGGCTGTTATGCACTGGCGGTGCAGTAGAGAAAGAAAAGTTATGGAGGTGAACATGTGCAGTAGAGAAAGGGGCTATGTGCGGTCTGGCTACCTGGTAGAGTTAATGGTACTGTGTGTGTGTGTGGGTTGGTGTGTGTGTGTGTGTGATCCAAACGTATCAAACGGCAAACGGCTCCTCGGACTTTATATCGAAAAAAACCCCGCTACTCTGTTGGGGACTGTCCACGTTTGACTACATTGGAAAAGCGTCTCGTTTAAGAGAAGTTTCATCAACCCCTTATAGGAAACACCTTTTTCATGTAGTTTCCCTATAAGAGACGATGATCAAAAGACAGTTTTTCTTACAGGAAACAATGTTCCTATTTGTGCAACATTGTATCGACAAGAGCGGTAGTCAGCATCGGAAAACATTGTTGCAACAATGTTGCTCGCTACAATGTTGCGTGATCATCGCTACAAAGGTGCGCACCAATGTCTCCGTTTGACACCTGGAATGACTGTGTGTGTGTGTGACCAAGTGAGTCAATGAGTGACGAAGAGGATGGGTTGGAGAAGTTGGGAGAGTGAACAAGAGAAGGACGACTATGTAACGTCATATGTGAACCATTCAAACACGAACTTGCATTCCGGAAATATTCCCTTTGTTGGGCAGTTTCTTTCTCTATCTAGCTGTCACAGAGTTAATAATTTTCGAACAGAAGACTTGATAGACTATTACATATTCGCTTTGAAATATTTGTATCTAATACCTATAACGGGGCCGTGCAGTTATTAAAGATCGGTGAACTTTTGGTTCATGTAATGTTTTAGAAATATCCAGTCAGTATATTTGTCTGTGGGGTCATATAACCTCTCGTCAGTACCTCGACATCATTTTCCACCACACTTTTAATATTGCGTTTAATTAATTGGTAGCGGTGGTGGAGGCGTGGCTCAAAGCCCTTCTTAACTCAGTGACGCCCTAACGCTGAAGAATAAGATTCCATTCAGACTCACTTCTATGTCTGTCCACTTACGTGTTCACGCAGACAGATGAAAGAAAGAAACAAAAACAACAACAACAACAACAACCTATATCACATCATACACAAGCTGGGGGATCCACGTTGGGTGTGTTTACGATTTTGTAAAAAGTTGACCAAGGGCTTTACCATTGTCTCTCATATCAGATTCGATATCACTCTAGTAACTTTCTTTTATTTTTAAATAAATCTATCTTTTTGGTCAGGAATGATTCTGCGTTCTGGTCATTTGCCTTAAAGATGTTCTCCGTTGCTATGATGTGTAAAACTGAAAAGTGATCGGTAATGTTGGCATGAAGAAACCCGGGAGGAGATTGTTTTAATGGAAATTGTGAATATATTAATACACTAATATCGTAAGTGTTGACGAATTTCATCATACTCTCGTTGGTTTGGCAATTTGAGGAAAGAAATACTTTAACATATGGAAGTATTCTTTTGAAGGTGTTTAAATTCGCCTTTAGTACACAATTATTTATTTCGATCTCCGGAATTTTAAGAACAGAGCGCAGGAAGCGATTCAAACATTAACGTCTTTGTCAGGGGGTCGGTAAATAAAGCCAACTAAGTTGGTTTTACGACTCATTATGCTCCCTCTCTTTAGAGGAAGTATACAGTGATCGCTTTGTCCGTCCGTCTGTCTGTCCATCTGCCCGTGGGTCAGGAATTTGTCCGGCCTTGATGTCGGTTGCTTTTTCTAAACTCGCACACTGTAAGCATGGTTTCCCGAAGTTGAACTAGTATTTTGTGCGCTTACCGAGTTTTCACACAGTTATCTGCTCTTACCCACTCCATGGGTCGGAAATTTTGTACAGCCCAGATATCGGTTACTTTTTATTATTCCATTATATAATTATGTTCATAATATATAATTATAATAATTATATTTTTCATAATATTTATACTATATTTTTTAGAATTCCTCAGGTACTGTATGGTGTTATCCGCCTTACCATATTGGGTAAGGAAATTTTTTGTTCGCAGTAGAATTCCGAAACGCACATACTGTATGCATGGTGTTCAGAAGTTGTGCACTGTAATTTTATTTTGTGATTTTTCCGAATTTTCACAGAGTTATCTGCTCTTAGTCATATAGGGTTGGAATTTGTCCGGCCTATGTCTCGGTTGCTTTCTGTAGTAGTATTCCGAAACTCGCTTGGTATATGCATGGTGTCTCAAAGTTGTACCCTGTCCTATAATTTTACATGTTTTCCGAGTTTTTACAGAGCTTTTCGCCCTTACCCATATTGCCTGGGAAATTTTGTGTTATTCAGGCTAAAATGGTATTTACTTCTGTTATGTCTGTGTCATTGTCTGTGTCCAATGATACAATGATATATATACATGTACATTTTCCTATTTGTGGTTACAACCTCATCATGTCTACACTCTAGCCTTACGTTTTGTTGTGGGGAAGGGATGGTTTTGAAGGAGAAAGAGAGAGAATTAAGGTTTAACGTCGCATTGGTTTTGAAGGAGCATACATATTTGTAATCTCCGATTTCCTCAGATTGGTCCAGGAATAAGAATTCATTCTCACCATCATCGTCGAGATGGGAGAAGTGATCAAGTATTTTGCAGCATTTATTTTTCATGAAATTAACCCCCCTCTCCTTACTCTTTCTTGCTGTCCCATAGGGTTTATACAATACATTTCACGAATCGTTAGATTCTTCGTATGTGCTTTAGAATAGGTTAACCAGAAGACTATACTGTGAAGTCATGTGGCTCTGTCAATATGTCGGCACCTCTTCCCACTTCCCTTATATGTTGTGTAATTATAGCCCTGTCAGAAGATTGAGTCAATTGACAAAACATTTTTGTTCCCCACTGCAACGCGTCCTGGGACTTTATAATGGTTCTTGCTTCTTTGTGTCCGTGGATGTCCATGTATGCCAGTGTATGTCCGTTAGAATTTTTCCGAAAGCGCTTTGTTGGATTCTTTCAAAATTCGGCATAAGCATTACTTGCAAGAAGACGCCGGTTGATATTGCGTTTCAGCAACTTCTGCCTGAAAATGGCGCCACTGGGTCAAAATGGGTCTTCCTTCTTTGTGTCCGTGGATTTCCGTGGAGGTCCGATTAAATTTTTTGCAAGAGATAACGTCCAAACGCTTTGTCGGATTCTCCCGAAATCCCGCATACGCATTCCTTGCGACAAGACACCGACCTCTATTGCATTTCAGCAACATCTGCCTAAAAGTGTCGCCACTGGGTCTCGCTTCTTCATGTCCGTTCAACTTCATGGATATCATTGAATCATATGACAAGTTTGGTCACAACAAAGTCCGTCCTCCACTTGACACAAAATGTATTCTCGTTCAGGACTACTTATCAATACAAATATGTTCATTTTTGATGTTATTACTACTGTTTTAGAAGGGTTACTGTTACTTCACGAGTTAAAAACAACTTTAGGCTATACTCATCTGAACAACCAGAAACGTTTCGATCAAGCCATGATTAGACGATGTATAACTCACAACTCACTTCACGAACATTTGCTGCAAAAAGAGCCAGTCCCAAGATGTATTCCATGTCACGTTGATCTCACAGTGAAACATGTTCTTATTGACTATATAGATTCTAAGATTGTTACAGATTCCTTTTATCGAGCAGCTACTTTGGAAGATCTGTTTATTCGAGTAAAAGAAAATTGTATTTTAGATTATTTGAGAGAGAAATTTTAATGTATGTACATACTTTGAATGCATTATTCTACTGAGCTATCAACTTGAATAATTAGAATTTTGTTTGATCGTCGCTATGTAGATGAAATATTGCTGAGCGCGACGTTAAACCTTAATTCTCTCTCTCTCTCGAAATGGTGCATGTAATACTGAGTGTTTAACAGTGGTCAAAACAATGAACAGTACATGGCAATTGCCATTTTGAATAGCCATGCGTACAAATAACATGGAAAGAAGACGCGTTTCAATGTCTAGGCGAATAAAACGGATAAGCTGAATAACAACCAGAAACGTCACGGACTACATAGCACTATTTCTGGTTGTTCAATCTGTATTTGCATTTAAAAAATAATAGCCACTGAGCATGAAATCGATTTATTCACACGTTTCCTTGTTTCTTCTTAACAGTTCATTTGTTCCCCCTCTCTGACAATCTAAACTGTGAGATTTATCTGTCCAACTCGATTGCAGTAGGCCATGTGAAGAGAAAAAAAACTGTACGGTTCACTGGACATGTTGAAAATAGGGCATCTAACATTCAAGTAAGAATTGTATAGACTATAAAACTGACCGGGCAAGTGCAACCTAGATATCTGATCAGCTAATTTGCTTTTGATGCCAAGAATATGGCGATATGTCACGTGGAAACTTTGGCCGACAACCTGAACATATATCGCAGGGACGCTATCACACTGTGAACAAGCTGTGGTGATAAAGTACCAAAAAATCACCAGTAACTTGCCCCGTTTTCCTACTGGTCTTCTTTCCGCGCAATTAATGATTTCAAGAAAACGTTACCACTAGCGGTATTGTGCGTTCCGTTTTGACACTAACCCATACTGCTGATTTTCCTTAGTGTCACCAGTGTTATCGTCCCCTTAAACTGATTATACTGGTGACGTTTATAAAAAATCAGCGTTTAGGTGCCCCAAATGTGTTTCCGTTAGTGATGACAAATAAATAAATCACCGATTATATCTCAGCGGTTGGTCTTTGATGATAAATGTTCGTGAGGCAGGACGTGTGTATCTCTTATCGGCATTATCGGTGACGCGCAGACGATACCGCGGTTTAGCTATCCATATCTACTGTTAATCACCAAATATGAGCGGAAATAGCACGAAGGGCCCAAACGTCCAGATAAGTTGTAGATCTGATCTGTTTTGCCGAGTAAAGGTGTTCTAGGACGTAACCAGTTCAAGTAACTTTGAATACGAGAGAAAACTTGATGTGGAGTACAGTATTATTATCATCTTTTTTCCTCCTTTTGGAGAGCATTTTACAAATTTCATACAAACAATACTAATAAATGTGAACTCAAGTCGAATTATGTGATGAGACATATATAACATTACTGTAAACTTTTGTCAAGAGTTTCTTATTGATAATACAGATTCTTCATTTCAGTTATGCTTTTCAAACAGTTAATTCTGCCTTCTAAATGTTTTATATTAGACTTCATCTTATGCGGGATGCGGGAGGGGGAAGGACCGAGCAAAGTTACGCTGCCTCTCCTCATTTTAGCTCATGGAATCACTGAGACATAATATGTGAATTTATTCTATCCGGGTGAGGTTAGATATCTAATCTAATCTAATCTTCTTACCATTATCCTATGTCGATACATATTATCCAAATTATTTTCCAGGGCAAAGTTACATGTATTTTTTGTATGAATACCACATATCTTCTATATGTGCGGCTTAGTAAATGTCTTCCATGGTAAACATAGAATGAAAAGGCCCAATCCTGGATTTTCGAGATAAATGAATTCAGTCCTAAATAAATGTGCACCGATAGCAGCGGCAGGCTTGAATTTGCGGTTCATACTTTTGCACTTTTTCCCATGCTTACAACAAAGGATATATTTTTGATGAATGAAAACTGAACCACATTTGTAGTTTTAACCTCAAGCTGCCAGAACTGTAATCAGTGTAATATAATAGTCCTTTCTGTGATAATGTGATGCATATTGCATTGGGTGGTGAAAATAGCGAGACAGAAAAACCCTTTGTTGTTGAGTTAGTGAATCTAAAAGTTAATATATTTATTCTGCCCGAAACTGCTTCGTTCAGAGAATCGACCCAAGTCGTATGCAGTGAAAAGCTTGCGATCAAAAGTCACGGTAAAATAGCACCAGTGGACGTTTAAAGTCGGGTGTTTTCAATAAATTTAATAAAAAAAATATGATAAATTTAGGCATGAGGTTTTTTCAATATCGATGCGCGTTTATCAATACGAAACAAACGGAAAAATAGACCCATAAATCTGTACACATTATGTTCAGATTTATTTCCGGGAAAACGATTAGAAACCATCTCCGGTGATCTGGGACCTATGAGCTTCCGGGTCCTCGGCGGCCCCTGGACCCTAGGCGGCCCCTGGACCTTCGTCTATTGGGCTGTGAGGATTTCCTAATTTTTGCATTGTGTAAATGGATCATATTTGTACGCGTAGTAGTTTCTATTATGTTCCCATGACGTAAAAGTCTCGTTTTAGATAAGTTGAATATATTGACCGTTACTGTACCGTGTGGGATAGAGTAATGAGAAACAAATATGTATATTGGGTCGTAGACGAAAAGCAATTGCAAGTAGGGGTAACGGGTGTTTTGGGGTCTAGGTGAGCCATCCTTAGTCGTAATGGGCCATGTGGAGTGTCATATTTAAGCTCTCGTGGGGTAGTTTTTATTAGAAGTAACGTCATTCTGCGCATGCGCAATCAGGAATAAAGTATTATCTGCAGTGCGCAGGTGGGTTTTGGGGCAAAGGTGGACCATCCGTATTCCAAATTAGCCGTGTGGAGTGTCATGTTGAAGTTCTAGTGAAATCACGTTGATCTGCGCATGGGCAGACGGAATATACTAGGAAAAAGTGTTTGAATGGGAGATTTGCGAGTGCTTCTGGGCAGTTTTTTTTGTGAAACAAAGCTATCAACTTCTCCCTTTTGGTCCCAAATAGTTTTCCGTACATTATTTCGATTATCAATCCACTATTTTCCTCACACTGTTCGTCCAATAATGGGCTTTCCAGAAATAATCCTCCAAAAATAATCCAGGCACCTCCCCCTATGAGGAAGAGGTCAAAACTGGGAAAATATTCCCTGCCAATTTTCAAGTTTGGAGAATTTGAATATTGAAGAATGATCTTTGGATTCTATCAAACCGTAGTTTTGCACTTGTTGAATAACCAATGAATGATATTTGAACCACCAGTAATAATTTGACTGATTATTTTTAAAGCTATTTTAATGATTTGTTCTCATGCTGAAAATAACAATATGTAAAATTCCACTGAAAAGTCAAGTTTGTACTGCCTGTAGGGGCAGAGATCATACACCAGCTATTGCACTGGCAATATAAAGAAAACCATTTGTGGATGCCTCAAATAAAAATGCAGGGTTGCAGGTAGTTTTTATCCAAGTAGTTGCGATTTTAATTTTATTCTTCTTTCCGAAGTATACATGTATGTCCACTCATGATAATTAAAGCAGCTGAGACAATATTACTACATTTATGTTAACCAATAGTATAATGTGCCACTTAAATGGGCTTAGTAGTGTAGGTGTATGGTTTACAAGGAGACAATAATACCTTGTCAATAGTCTTATCATCAGGAGGTACTGAGGTTATATAAACATCTATTAAGCATAACAAATGTAACAGTTCTCATCAGAGAGGTGTGGGCAAGCTTCAGATACCGGAATTTTCGCGGTCAACCTTCTCATATGGCTATAGGACCTTATAATGTACTGAATAGAAAAATCACATTTGTCTCTATTTATTTTTCTAGCGGTTGATATCAGCAGAAAGAATGATAAATAAGCTTTCTTGGGGTATATTAATACTGTAAATCAAGTTATATTTTCTTGCTCCTTTTGTGTCAATATTTATCACTTCTATTACATATTAAGACATGGAACCGATTGAAAAATCGCACTTTTTCCAGCTTTAACCCCAAATAAAAAGAACTTTGCTTTATTTTTGTGATCTAGCCGTTGATACTGATAAAGTTTACTTACTATGAAATAGAGATTGTTAACAATTAATGGTCGCCCCAGCAGCTAAATTGCTCCCTCTTAACTTTGAAAACAAAAAAATGTGCCGATTCGTCGACGAGAATGCATGCTTCTCCGGAGCGATGTGGGGCACCTCCTCCCCAAGTGCTATGTAATAATAAAACGGCTTAATCGCCGGTGAATTTTAATCCGTACCGTACAACACATTGTATATACCGTTTGAGGCGCTTTTACCAGAAAATCCCATCCGAGATTTTCAGTTTCATCTATTTCAAAATACAGAAGACGTACTATTCACTCATGTCACAAGTTTGACAAAAACGGTCTGCACTTTCTAGTTCTCGTGCCCTCTCGGTGTCTTTTATTCTATACACATTCTATCAGTTCCCCGCAATAAGAGTCCCGTCAATTAGACATGTTGAACGACGTGCCCTAAGAGAAGAAAAAAAATAGCATGATAGATACTATAGTATGATTAGTATGCATGAATCAGAAAACAGATTAATGACCTTGGCAGTTATCGTCATTGAGAGCTATATAATAACCACCGCAGTGTAAATGGTTAGAACCATACAATTCCATCGATCCATGATAAATACCAATTAGCTCGTGAAGTAATTGTGTCATCTCATTAGGTCTCGATATCTTGAGTCATACTCCACCAAATAAATGCTTTTTGTCAAATATGAAACACATATGAAGATAAAATCAATGAATCAATCAAGTTTATTTGTGCAACTTTGAAACATACAAAGTATGACAAAACGTATAGGGTCAAGCAGATACTAGAACGTACTTTCGCCTATCGGATACATTGCCTATCAAATAAGGTAATTTTCGGTGCGGTGTTACTGACAGCATCTGTATAGATTTATACATATTTTTTCTATTTTGCTTTATTTTTGTACACTCAGTTAGCATAGCTCCATAATATCTGAAAATATCCTTTAGGATCCATTCAACATGTTCCGAGTTCTTATCGTTCCAATCGGTCTTTGTAATGGATATTTAAAGGAACTGGCCTGAGATGGTTGCTAAATTCAATTCTCATTGGATAATGCAACCAATGTTAGCTGAAAATTATGAGATACAAAAACGAAGTATTTCATCTGACATATTTCGTAGTATTAATGGTTGCTGACTATGTTATGAAGTTGAGATTTTATTATCTGTAAGTTATATAACAGTATTACAGGTAGCTAAAATGGCGAAATTATACCCGCACCGTAGCTCCAATTATCAGATCATAATCTGCCATGTCCAACACAGGTTATTGTCAAAGCCATGATTAATCCCCTCCTCGTGATAGAACCCTAGCTTTAACCGAAGGTATGGTCTACAGATCGCATACGGTATCCCAGGTCTTCCAGTTTGAAACTGCTGGTCGATATAAGGCCGCTCAATATTATAATACTAACGGGTTTAAGTAAGTTATTTTGGTAAACATATAACCCACTGATATAAAACAACAAGATATACCGGAGAGTGGACTGCTTGTTGGACTTGTTTCGTACATTCTCTAACCACATACATGAAACGCTGCGGGTATGTACCGGTGTAGTACATGTAATTATTGGCACAATGGTAATATCGACTACAGCCTACACGTGCCAAACTCATTCTGTGTTCATGAGATGTTTAGAAAATGTGTACCGGTGTGATGGATAAGAATGTTTTGGTGATTAGTGCCCTTTTTCGTATCTTTTTCTATTGCAACCAAGGACGGACACTTGTCCCCAATGTGGAGAAAAGTGTCCTAGCTGGGTTAGAAGATAGGGGCCGGACACTCTTAGCCAGCGGACATTCTTAGCCTCCACACCGATACCGATTCAGACAAAAGTAATTTGTTGAGAAACCTGCAGTGGTTAAGACCGATGTTAAGGTTTGACACTATCTCAACTTCCGGTATAATGAGATTATATAAATTTACAAGCGTCTAGTCCGTCATTCATAATCCAGCCGTCGTCCATTAGAGAATATCCGCGTCCATAATCCAAAGACCTATTCCATTTTCCATATAACAGTATTAGCACCAAATTCAAAAAAGACAATCATAGTATACATAAACATAGGCTTGTTTCCCGCAAGAGAGAAGCGGTCAACAGTTTTCAATGATGCCGGCAAGACATCATGATGTTCCAAAAATATCAAATCCGTATCGCTGATCAGTATTCTTAATCCATAATATTCGTTATAGAGTCGTCATCTAAAAAAAGATGTATCTCAGTCACGCTTTGATTGCGACGGTTCATATGAGTATCATGAGGATCTTGAAGTACATGAGCTCATACGGCCCCTAGCCCCGGGTTAAGCGGAATTAGACACAAGTTACGAAACGTAGCGCCATAGATCTTGCACGCTACGTTCGTATTTTGCTATCAGCATGCGATATGTATCGCCAAATTTGAGAAGTCCCTGGTGAAGTATATCTCGCGCAGGATCAATAATTTGTATATACCTCATATATTAACAGCCACCTGCGCGAACGCATTTAATCAGATACCGTCAAAGCTTTTGCTGGGCCTATCTTTGCCCCGGTACACGAACACATTGTGCGATAAATCCCCGTTCCAGGAGTTGTTTCACAGCTGGAGGAGGATAACCGATGTAGATGTCGATATTCGTGCAGGTTAGCTATTGATTTGGCATCCGATAAAGATCAAATGCGTTTTGTTTAGGGGCACGACGTTCGTTGCTTTCTCGCCGTTTTGAATTGTACTTATCCGTATGCTAAAAGTCAGAGGTGATTCTGAATAGATAATTGAACGGACAGGTGCGTATGACTCTCTACGTTGCAGACCGTATTCATAAGCTACGTGCCTTCGCTGGCTAATATAACAGCGAAGGCACGAATCGACACGAATCTTATTCTTTGCAGCAGGTAATACCATGTACAATTTAATTACACTTTTTTAATTTATTTTTATTCCAACATTCATTATAAAAACATAATATAGATGATAATACAGAGTAAATATGCCGCACGCAGTGAAATCTGGTTGAAGGAACAGAAAACACATGGTCAAAGTATATTCCATGCGAAAGAGTAATACCATCAGTGTCCAAAAAGCACAACGGTGATTTTTTGCGATTTTATCCAAGTGAAATAAAAAAAAATCTGATAGACGAGAAAAAGGCTGCAAATCGGCAGAACACAGTCGCCTTCATTGGTAAATTTAGACCAAATTGGAGCCAGTCAGAACATTCGGATTATTTTTTATTTGCATTCAGGGAAGAACATTGACCATTTGAATAAAAACGTAGATAAACAAATAAACATGAAATTCTAAAGACCATGCGCGTTGATATATTCGGAAGGATTTAACGTCCAAGAATAATCATGGTTTGATATAATATATGTAAGTTCTATGTTTCGTCCATATCCACGCAGATACAAACTGCGTTAGAAGACGAATGCATGCTCTCGTGCGGATTTGAGAGTCCAAAGTCGAACTGTCCGAGCTAAGATGCTTCGAAGTTATGAAATAAATATCGGAGCGAACTTGGGAAAGATAAATCGGTCTCGTGGGCGCTCCTTGGTTAATATCGGGTTAATTCGAATTACAGTATGCACTGTTAATGGCTTTGTATGTAATACCATTTTCCGGTATATACCAGGCCGGCCTTCATGGACCGTTTATCGTTTAAAATACAGTGGCACCTTAAAGGAATAGAAAACATATGGTCAAACTATATTCCATGCGGAAGAGTAATATCCCCAGTGTCAAAAAAGCATAACAATTATGTTTTGCGATTTCTTTTCAACCCGATAAATCCGCAACTAATTATCGCATTACGGTAGTTCATGAGTGCCGCCATCTTGCCTAAGTCGGTCAAACGTTGTGACGTCGACTGGCTCCTCCGCTCTTTTGTGTGGAGGGAAAAAGATCGCTCTATCCTTAATCTTGACGATGACTTGAGATATGCTGATACGCAAAGTCAGCTTCACCAGACTGACTGTAGGTGCGGCTTAAAAACTGTTGACCGCTTCTCTCCTGCAGGAAACAAGCCTATGTTTATGTATACATGATTGTCTTTTTGAATTTGGTGCTAATACTGTTATATGGAATATGGAATAGGTCTTTGGATTATGGACGCGGATATTCTCTAATGGACGAAGGCTGAATTATGAATGACGGACCAGACGCTTGTAATTACTGGGTTATAGTTTTATACTATACTATGCTTCAGCCAGTCGGGCTTGAAATCGATGAAATGAGACGTCAGTCGGAATACTGTTCGGCCTATACTGTTACTGTCAGCCCTGTTGAAACACCCAAACGCCAAGCATTGTGTTTTTTTTATTTCACTCTTATAAAATCACAAAAATCACCCTTGTGCTTTTTGGACACTGGGGACATTACTCTTTCGCATGAAATATACATTGACCCTATGTTTTCTATTCCTTTAACCAGATTTTAAGGCGTGCGGCATATTTACTCTGTATTATGATTTATATTATGTATATGTAATGAATGTTGGAATAAAAATAAAATTAAAAAGTGTGATTAAATTGTACATGCTATTCGTCGCTATCTGCTGATGTAGATCATAAGATTCGTGCCTTCGCTGGTAAATTAGCCACCGAAGGTACGTAGCACATGGATACGGTCTGTACAACGTAGGGAGTCATACGTTGAGTCATGCATTGAAACCATTATTACCCAAAGAAAATTATTATTGTAAGAAATATATAATGTATAGAAAAAGAAAAAAAAGTCACTCTCCATATTATAGATGTAATGCTGGTGATTAGCGATTCTTCTTTATTTCTATTTATGTCTCTCTCTACTCTCTCATTGTTATTTATTATTTAATTATTTATTACCAAACAAATATTTAGCGCTGCAAAAGATCTTAAATGAACTAAGGAATGTGCCGTGAAATTTAAATAAAACATTGAGTTGATGAGCTGCGAAATCGGTATGAGAAGCAGCTCTTAAACTACAATTTCAGTCAATAGATGTAATGGCCTGAAAAAAAAACTGAGGAGGGGGAATATGCCAGGGGGGATATGTTCAGGGAGGGAAAATTCCAGGGTGGGGGCAGGGGGGGATATGTTCAGGGAGGAAAAATTCCAGGATGGGGGGATATGTCGGGGGGGGGTGAATGTCCGTACCTCGTCATACGCAGGTGTTCGTTTTAGTATCTATGCAGAATCACATCTGACTTTAGCATACGGAAAAGTACAATTTCAAAACGCCGAGACAGGAACGAACGTCGAGCCCCTGAACAAAACGTATTTCATCTTTGCAGATCGACATCTACATCGGTTATCCTTATCCAGTTGCGACATAACTCCTGAAACGGGGATTTACCGCACCTGTTCGTGTACCGGGGCAAAGATGGGGCCGGTAAAAGCTCTGACGGTATCTGATTAAATGTGTTCGCACAGATGGCTGTTAATGAGACATATGCAAATTATTAATACTGCACGAGATATATTTCACCAGGGACTTTATATGATCTCTTTATAAAGTCCCTGGTTTCACCAGTGTGGAGAATGGCTCAAGATATCGAGACCTAATGAGATGAAGACATAATTACTCCACGAGCTAATTGATAGTTATCATGGATCATCGATCTGTATGATTCTAATCTGTATGATGCTAACCATTTACACTGCGGTGGGTATTATATAGCTCTCATTGGCCATAACGGTTTTACCGTGCTATAGCAAAATTCTTGAAAAGGCCGCGGCCTCTCGAATAACTGATTTCCTAGAAAAAATGAACATTCTTTGCGCGAATCAATTTGGCTTCAGAAAAAACATTCTACTTTCCTTGCTGTCCTTTCATTGCACGAAGCCCTGGTCACCGCTAAGGAATCTAAACAATTCAGCATTGTAACATTTTTAGATCTTTCTAAGGCATTCGACACAATCAATCATACTATTTTAGTAGAAAAAATGAGTTACTACGACTTTCGGGGTATCAGTAACCATTGGCTTAAAAGTTACTTGACAGACCGTTATCAATCTACATTATATAACGATACTATTTCGTCACCAGGTCTTGTTACATGTGGTGTTCCACAAGGGTCTATACTAGGACCTATACTATTTCTCATATACATTAACGATTTAAATATGGCTATTCACTCTACAGAAATTATCCTGTTTGCTGATGATACAAGTGTAATACTGTTCGATGAAAATCTTCTTTTCCTTTTTCAAACTATGTCTGCTGAGCTTCATTTTTTGTACAACTGGTTTTCAAGCAACATGTTATCCTTAAACCTCGAGAAAACAAAATTCATGCTTATTCAGCCACATTCACATGCACGTTTAGATTTTACGCCAACGTTATCTGTTTTAGGGTTCAGTATAGAACAAGTTTAGTCATTCAAATTTCTTGGAGTATATGTGAATGATAAGTTAACATGGACTACCCATATAAATGAAATATGTAAAATAATCTCTAGAAACATAGGTGTTCTAAACTGCATCAAAGGAGCCCTTACTAAAAGAACCCTTTACATTCTTTATTATTCTTTGATTTATCCATATATATCTTATTGCAATGTGGTATGGTCTAATACTTATCCGAGTCATCTTCATACACTTGTTTTACTGCAGAAGAGAGTCGTTAGAATTATTTCACTGAGCTCTAGACTTGAGCACACTGTTTGCCTCCTACAAGATCCTGAGATTGTCAGAACTGAACCTTTACCTCACTCTCCAGTTTGCCCATAAGTTTCTTCATAAATTCGATTTAGTTCCAGTTCGATTTCAAAATTATTTTACGAGACGGATCCAGGTACACTCCTACCCTACGCGCGGTCATTTGTAGAATTTATATCGACCTTTCTATCGGACAAATCTTTCTTTACATACTCCGAAAATCATTGCTCCAAAAGAATGGAACAAGCTGCCGTCAACCTTAAAGTCATGCGAATCCATATCACTATTCAAATCAAAACTGAAAGAATATTTACTTAATGTATAAGGCTCTCACCGACCCAGGAATATGTTATATGGCAAACAAATGCACATTGTTCATTTATAATCTCTGTTTATTGTTCATTTATTATCTCTGTTTATTCACCTGATTTATACTTAATCTTCACCCAGTCTTGTCTATCTAAATCCTGTATAAATGTGTCTTTAAATATTTAGTTTTATATTACTTGGGACATTACAAGCCCTTTGGGGTTTTCATCCCGCCAGATTTTCATGATGTATGTGTATAAATTTTAACTTTACTGTACATATGTTTTATCTGGTGAATAAACGAACAAACAAACAAACAAACAAACAACTGCCAAGGTCATTCATCTGTTTTCTGATTCATGCATACTAATCGTACTATAGCATCTATCATGATAGCACGTTTTTCTTCTCTGAGGGGCACGTCGTTCAACATGTCTAATATTGACGTGACTCTTATTGCGGGGAACTGATCAAATGCGTATATATTAAAAGACGCCGAGAGGGCATGAGATGAAGTAACTAGAAACTGAAGACCGTTTTTGTCAAACTTGTGACATGAGTGAATAGTACGTCCTCTGTATATTGAATTTAATGAAGCTGATGAGATTTTCAGGTAAAGCGCATCAAACGGTATATACGTGTTGTACGGTACGGATTAAAATTCACCGGCGATTAAGCCTTTTTTTAATTACATAACACTTGGAAAGGAGGTTCCCCACATCGCTCCGGCGAAGCCTGCATTCTCGCCGACGAATCGGCACATTTTATAGTTTTCAAAGTTAAGAGGGAGCAATTTAGTTGCTGGGGCGACCATTAATTGTTAAAATCTCTATTCCATAGCAAGTAAGCTTTGTCAGTATCAAGGGCTAGATTACAAAAATAAAGCAAAGTGCTTTTTATTTGGGATTAAAGCCGGAAAAGTGCGATTTTTCAATCGGTTCCATTTCTAATATGTAATAGAGGTGATAAATTTTGACACAAAAAGGAGCAAGAAAATATAATTTGATTTACAGTATTAATATGCCTCAAGAAAGCTTATTTATCATACTTTCCGGTGATATCAACCGCTAAAAAAATATATAGAGACAAATGTGATTTTTCTATTCAGTACATTATAAGGTCCTATAGCCATATGAGAAGGTTGTCTGCGAAAACCGCGGTATCTGACGCTTGCGCACACCTTTCTGATGAGATACCATTGGTTAACATAAATGAAGTAATATTGTCTCAGCTACTTTAATTATCATGAGTGGACATAATACGACCGTCCTTCTCAATAAAGAGAACTACATAAATGAAACGTATAACGATGGCATACACTATGTCGAAATCGACAATATCGATATCGATTCAACTGTGGAACTTGTACGTAATATCGTACACAGACTGAATATCAGTGGGGCGCTCAGCCCTAGTTGTTTCAGATACCTATTAGACATAAATAGAAAAATTCCAACATTATGCTTTCTCCCTAAACTAAACTTGGGAGAAATCCTTGGAAACTCGAAAGTCTAGCGCACATCTAGTTCTTTTGAGTGATTTATACAAACAAATCAACACTGCGCGAGACTCCTGATGAGTGTACTACGTTGGCTTATACGTACACCCAAAAATTACACAAAACAACAATTGGTATTTGGATAATCCAAAACAAAACTAAATAAACGTACTGTTTATCTCCCCATATGATGGTACACCGAACATTCTATTGTGGTTTGGTAACGCCTAGGCATTTGTTGTAGAGTCTAAGCTTGTACTAGGAATTGTGGGTACGGCTTACTTTTAGTCAGTTTTATTATATTTTTCCGTATATCTGAGATATCGAAATGATATCTGGCATTTACCATAATGCTCAGCGGATGATTTTCTGCTACGGCGAAAGCCGACTGTCGTTAAATCGACAAATTTGACACATACAGGGCGATAGCCCGTCAAATTAATAACAAAGCTACAAGAAGTGACTGAAATATATTAAATATATTCAGTATTTACACAGATTGTCAGCACACCAGACAGCACGTTTTGAAACCCACGATTGCGGGTTAACTGAAAATAATTCCGAAACAGACATGCTGAGGGATACCCGCATAGCGGAAGGATTCTCCGATTACAATGAGGTAAACTGCTAGTCACACGTTACTTCTTGGAGAATGATGGCTAATAATTCCTATATGGGAATTGACTTGACTTTTGTGGTGAATATAAACATATGCCATCAGTAAAATACTGAAAGAAGATCTGATCATGTTGATGAAATGTTATGATCTGCGTTGAGACTCCCTGACGAGGGTTAATTGCTAATTCGTAAAATATGAATTAAAAAAAACAACCCGAAACTCTGTTTCTCTAAATATATTCCTACAGAATTTACCCGCAGTTTGATAACTAAGGGCAGGAGCCGGAGTCTGGGCTACAACCATTATTGTACAGGTGTGGCTTACTCGGATTGTATATATTATTAATAATTACTTAATTTCTAAAACTATGTAAAAATATTATTTGGTTTGTTATTTTTATCCTGAGTGTTAGCCTGCATGGCTGTTGCCTGAGTAGAATCAGTCGGTGCTTGACACAATGAAATTCGTTGTTTTGTTTGTCTTTAAAACCTCCGATTACATCTTTATTATCCTAACTCAGCCTGTGGTTGACATTAGATAAGTAATTGGTTAGTATTTCTTTGAGATTTATTTATCACTGTGTGATATCTGTTAACCTATATGCATATCACGTATGCTATTATTCAATCATGCAAGGGGTCCTCGGTGGCCAAGTGGTCTGAGGCGCTTCGCTGGTGACCGCTAGCCCCACACCGCTGAACCGGCACGGGTTCGAGCCCAGCTGGTCCATGTGTGAAAGTTTGTCAGTTACTTGCCGAAGGGCGGTGGTTCTCTCCGGGTTCTCCGGCTTCCTTCACCAACCAAACTGACTGTCACCATATGAGTGAAACAAACTTGAGTGTGACATTAAACCAAATTCCCTCTCTCCCTCCCATCAATCATGCAAAATATAGACAGAAAATTATACTATGTATAAACTAAACATGCATTACCACTGAATAGTTAATTAACACGGACAGTTATTAACTAATACTATTGTTTAATCATGCCAAATTATAGAAAAAATAGGAAAACAATGCTCAAAATTGTTTTTGTCAATATTTCAACCTTGGTACACATTCGTACGAATTCAAAGTACAACAATGTACAGAAAGGGGGGGGGGGGGATGTCCACAGGGGGGAATGTCCCCGCACCAAGCTGGTGATATGTATATATTTATCGAACATCGATTTTGTTACGAGAAAACAGTAATGGTTTAATTTTTGTCGATCTGCACATTTTGTCTTTGACGTTTCTTCGATATCAATCAAATGATCAAAACTGGATATACACTAATACTTAAATTCCAACAATAAAGTTACTGATCTCAATCCCGGACTTAAAGGAATAGAAAACATATGGTCAAAGCATATTCCATACGGAAGAGTAATGTCCCCAGTGTCCAAAAAGCATAACAATTATTTTTTGCGATTTTTTTCAACCCGATAAATCCGCAATTAAATATTGCATTGCTGTAGTTCATGCGTGCCGCCATCTTGGTGAAGTCGGCCGAATGTTGTGACGTCAACTGGCTCCTACGCTCTTTTGTGTGGAGGGGAAAAAAAGACGAAGAAAAATGGCGGACCAAGTGGAAGTGGAAGGGCAGTGGAAGGTGAAAGATCAGGTGGCGGAGAAAGTTCCAGTTCAGATGAATCGTTCATTACTGATGTAAGGGAGAACAGGAATGGTTTACAAGCCTATCAGTTCGAGCCCCGGCGACAACACGATGACATTGACGGCAGTTCATCGTCAGGAGAGAGCGAGAGCGATGAGGAAGGAAGTAGCGAGGAAGAGGAAGTGGGCCGAATAGCGAGACTGGATTGGTGTCAATGTGGCCACTGTTCCACAGAACACTTGGGGCGAGATAAGGAGTGTCTTTGCTGCCAAGATAAACCTGCAACTCAGGCAGTGACGGCTCCATCTAATACAGGTAATTTTTATTTGTTTGTAAGGAAATGGCAGCGAATATTACTGTACCTGCATGGTACTACGATATGCGATCTTTCTGATAATTCATATAATGAATAATTTGCCATGTTCACTTCCACCTCCCCTGAACGCTCACGCGGTGATGAAAAACTTGTTGGGAGGGGGGGGGGGCGCTGAAAATAACAGCTGTTTTTTTGTGTGGGTTGTTGTTAACTACTTCAATTTGATGTGCATCTTTTGTTTCAACTTTCAGACAACCATATGTGTCTCATTAACAATGGTGACTTCCGATTACTATGCCTCACTCCAGTGGTGCTAAGAAATGTTCTGGTTGGTTTGAACAACATTCGGGCAGATCACTGGGTTGTCAATCCACCCAACAACAGGTAAGACGATGAAACTGTTAGTCTGGTTAAAAAAATGTTTCCTGTTTAGCATCACCACCCACCCTGAAATATTTGCCCGTGCTAAATTTTATTTTTTCCGCTCAGTTTTGGAGTCGACTCTCCGAGACTGAAATCCAGCGACTTAATGTACATTTTATTTTATTGAGAATTCTACCTAAGGCTGGTTAAAAAAAACTTACTGTTTAGCCTCACCGCCCTCCCCCAAAATATTTGCCCGCTCCAAATTTTATTTTTTATTATTTTTTTTGTCATTTTTGGAGTCGTCTCTCTGAGACCAAGTCAAGCGACTTAGGTAGAATTCTCAATAAAATAAAATGTACTCAAATTTAACGAAACTAGATCCAGATACAAGCCGAACGATTTTTTCTGTTCAATAAACTAGTCATTTTCAGGGCCACTCAAAATTTACCATCATCCCTCGAGGTGTATAGGACTATATTGGCTAATTTATAGGACTGTCCACTCTACGAAAGCCTGATCATGGATCTGAATCGCTCAGCCTCATTTATTGTATCACAACATACCCTAATTAACAAATTTAATAACAAGAGTTTGAACGAAATATACATGAAGTGTGTTTGTAGGCTATAGCATGTCATTTAGTCCAAGTGTCATATTCTGCCACCAGAATATCGCACCAAAAATTCGCAATTCTGTTTGAATAAGAGTAACCGCCCTCCCTACCCAGATTTTTTCCAAAAAATGATGCTAAACAAGAAATTAATTTTATCCCGCCTTAGGTTAAAGAAAATACCTGGGTCAAGGTTTTAAGTTTTAGAGATCGCTTTTCGTCTTTCCTTAGTTCGGGCTACCCGATATTACAGATGATACATTTGTCATAAACCATGGCGCGAACATTCAGATGTTATGCATCTGTCACTTGCCCATTGCAGTCAAAACATCCATTTGATACTTGTTCATTACTGGGGTCAAGGGCCAAATCATTAGCTTTCGCCCAAGATATTTAGGTCCTGAACATTCGTCAGGCTGATGTTGAAAAGAAATGGTAGGCTTCTAAACCGAGGCAAGATCAAGCGAGAGCATCAACATTGACTTGGTGTTCGAAGATGGTTTGACGGGACCGATAGTGATACAACGTACTGTTGCCATGCACTCAATGGACAATACTTGTAGCGCTGTAAATACAAATGTATTAACCAACCATAATTTATTTGAACTTTCCATGGTATATATTGCTCACGACGGATGAGGAGCATCTGTGGAGTTGTCATTCAACTCTTAATATTAAAAGTTGTACTGTGGATATTTTCAGTGGTCTACGTTATGCTGCATACAGACAGTTGACATGGTGGGTCCATGGAAAACTTGGACCTGGACGAAGGAGAACCATACCTGCTTGTGCCACCCATGCAATACGGCAAGCATTCCCTAAGGCTCCAGAGGAACAATACACAGGATATCATTCTGGAGAGGATGAAAGTGAAGAGGACTGAACAATTATGTTTGCAGACTTTTTTTTATTATGTTTACCATAATATCGTGAAAATGTACATTGTGTGTATATATACAAATAGATATAAAGCAGAGATCTGTACAGTACACAAAGGAGTTCGTTTCATTTGAAATAAAGGTATTTCCCTTCTTAAAAGTCTGAAAAATTGAAGGGTATCAATCACTCGTCAAACAAAGAAAACCCATCTAATCAGTAAACATGTCCTCCAGGATACACCCTATTCATGAATGTTGAAGGTTTTTTTTATACATTTATCACAAATCCAACCTATTTTGGCAAGTTCTCTAGCCAAAGCTACAAGTACATGTAAAGCTGTCATTTTCCATATTTTTCGTACTATCACGATCATTCGGGATTATTCATGCTCTTTCACGCAGCTCTGACCTTGTATTTATTGCGATACATATACACAAATAGTTGGCTTATTTAAATCTTCCAAAATCAGGGTTCCCAGCTTTTCATGGAAACAAAATTCCCTGATTTTTCCCCCGATTAATTTCCCAAATCCTGAGAAATATTCCCCCCAGGAGACGGTTGTAGATCAGAATTCATAGTCACATTGCGTGCAGTTATGAAAGAATTTGTCCTGATGAGAGTTCAAGCTATGCTAGATAAGCCCTCAATGAGGTGTTGAGAAGGAAAATGTGCATACCTGGTGTCAACATAGGCAGCCACATGCGACTCCTCTCTTTCCTACTCAATTTCCCTGAGTTTTCCCTGATGTTGGCTATTTTTCTCAAATTTCTCTTTCCTGACTGGAAAATTGTTTTCCCTGATTTCCCCGAGTGGCTGGGAACCCTGCAAAATAACGCGACGGAGTTGGAAGTGTCCAAACTAAATTGTACTGTTTCTTCTTTACTACCTTGTCCCAGTAATGAGTACAGGCATAGTATAAAACTAACCCGAGTAAGCCGCACCCCAGTCAGACTGGTGAAGCTCAGGTCTTTTTGCATATCAGCACATTAAAAGTCCTCGTCAATCCATATTTAAAAAAGATAGAATGGTAAAATCCCTATAGTTTGGTCATTATATCCCTATATTTGCCCTATATTTTGGCCATTTGGCCGGGGACATAGTTCAATGAGCAGGTCCTGGTTGATGGGTAACCTGCAGTTGTAGGTTTCCCAAGGAAATGTCACAAAATGTGACATCCTGGATAACGGTCACAAGCTTTCCATAGCAAGACTAAAAACAGTGGTTCATTTTTATCCCTCGGGCAAATTTTGCCCAAAGGGTATTGTAGTCAGCGCTGTCTGTCTGTCCGTCTGTATCTCAAGAAGGATTATAGCCAGGCATTGTAATTCATACCATGTATGTATTTGGTTAAGGGTCAGAAGCCTATTGAAAATGACTGACCTTGACATTTTATCAAGGTCAAATTCTGATATTTGCTATAATTTTTGAAGGACTAAAGCTAGTCTTCAAATTCATATTACATATGCAACTGGTGATTGATTAGAAGCCTATCCCAGTAAAATGACATTGACGTATTTTTTTTAGGTCAAATACTATTTATCATGATATAACGTGAAGAAATATAGCTAGGCTTTCAAAACTGAAACTATGTATACATCTGGCCATGGTTCAGATGTGTGCTGAAGAGATATATTTATATAGAAGAGTATATTTAGAGCTAAGAATTTGCTCCTGCTCTACCATAAACTCAGCACAAAATGTTTCCCATCAGTTAAGGCCTTGGCAAATGCTGACCTGGCTCAAGATGAATTTCTAAGATGAGAGAGAGAGAATTAAGATTTAACATCACGTTTTCTAGGATGAGAGAAATCCAGTCCACCTAACTGCATCAGATTTTTGCAAACCTACATATGTTTTAAAAATGCATTTTATGCGATGCAGGATTGTTGAGTGAAGACAATAACTGCTAACCGAGGGGTATTGGAGCCCATTGGGCTATTTTCAAGGAGAGCGATCACCCTCCTGTAAACTACCACTCATCTCTGTTTGACTTTGAGGAGAGTAAAATACAGCTTCTCCCATGTTAACCTGTGTAGTGTATGAAATCACAGGTAACCACTTTGACTTATGGATCATGGTCCTGGAAATGTCCGAGGAGGGCACATCCCACCAGCTTTTCTCAAAGACAGCACTGTTACCATGGTTAAAGTCCAGTACACACAGAGCAATTTTCTTGGGTAAAAAAAAAAATCATCCAATCACAAGCAATATCCCTAGTTTGCAGGAATGACACAGTGCAATAAAAGTTTAAATTAAAGCATAACATTAATGAGGGCCTTGGTAGAAGCAGGAATTATTTGCTGGTGCTGCAATCCATATTTCTCTTCCTTTATTTACATCATTCAATCAACTGATCCTTACTTCTAGGTATGCAGAAAAATAAATATGACCAGATCTTTTTACTGCACCCTAACTTTGCCCAGCCAGGATTTTGTTTGATCAGTAATGATTATCTCCCCCCCCCCTCCAAGAACGGTGTCACATGATGACTTCCAGGTCGCAATACCGACCCCGAAGGGATGCAGTTTGTCAGAGATGGTTCCATTCCCATCTCTTACTGACAACTACACCCCTCCAAGGGCCGATATCCCACCCCGGTGGGCTAGGTCGTTGGTGTGAGTGGGAGAATGGCCCATTCCAGTCCCCTGACCGCCGAGCTGCACAACGGAGTGGGGGCAGCCAAGAAGTCAACCATGCACTACTGAC
>JAVTVY010006085.1:0-36927 GCA_036873755.1 Hanleya hanleyi
ACAACCGACGTTGTGCCCACCACCACCACTCCAGTTCACTCGTACCAAATTTACAAGAGCGGGTTACCACGACAGCGGATACACCTTCAACCATGGACCCTCGGTGGCAGCATCCCTTCACCTGCGTCATCGCAGGACCGACGGGCTCCGGCAAAACGCACTTCGTCAGGAAGCTCCTTCAACACGCCGACAACATGATCACTCCACCCATTGCCCGAGTCGTGTGGTGTTACGGAGAATGGCAGGAAGCGTATGCAGCAATGCCCCACATCACGTTCGTGGAAGGCCTACCCAACCTGGCCGATTTGGAACCCGACACCTTGGTGGTTCTGGATGAGACGGATGCGCGGGTCACCCAACTCTTTACCAAAGGCAGCCATCATCGACGGCTCAGCATCATCTACATTGTGCAGAATCTGTTCAGTAAAACAAAGAACATCGGAACATCAGCTTAAATGCCCACTACATGGTGGTCTTCAAAAACCCGAGAGATACCACTCAACTGCTGCACCTGGCGAGACAGATGTATCCCGGCCGTACACCGTTTGCATTGGAAGCCTTTAAAGATGCCACAACCCCTCAGCACGGGTATATGCTCTTCGACCTGAAGCAAACCACCCCCGACCACCTTCGACTACGGACCGGCATCTTTCCCCGAGAGACTCACCACGTGTACATGCAAAAATAATGTAAACACACCTACAGTGGCTCCCCCAGCTGGGGTGTGTGTGTGTTTTGATGATGGGGATAATAAAAAAGAATGAATACCACAGCAGGGTTGTGTTCTCTGAAGTAGATAAAAAGAGCAGAGTTGTGGGTTCTAGCATTAGTTGTACAGGATGTCTGCGCGAGTACGGAAGCACGCTCCCACGCTCCGTGTATTGAAGACGGCCCCACCCGAGTTAGTCCGAACCATTGTACGCGGTTCGGACCCTGCTCTCGTGTGCTGTCTGTGCGAGATTGGACTCAATATCTTAAAAGGCAACGTACCACTGACTCCGGCTCAGAAGACCAAGTTGGCCAAGCATAAGACAGGTCTAAGAACCTTAGTCCAGAAGCGAGTGTCTCAAACACAAAAGAAAAAGGTGTTACAGAAAGGTGGATTTCTCGGGGCCATCTTAGCACCGTTGGCCGCTTCCGTGTTGGGTCCAGTATTGGGTGGACGGCCGACAATGAACCACACGAAAAAAATGGTCCTCGTCGAACCTCGGCTCCTTCAAAACCTCCAATCGCCCTACCCTGTCCCTTCTACGGTGAAGACGATAAATACCCTCGATGGAGAGATGCAACAGATCTTACAGAGACCGGGGTTAAGCGATAGTGAGAAAGTACAACGGTACAATGAGACGCTTCAGCGGTACATGACGTTGACGGACCAATACAAAACCCTCTCTGCTCCACCACCACCACCATCACCACGTGACACACCGCCGACCTCAGCACCGTTCCAACAGCCGGGTGGGGTACCTTCCACAGCTCCACAGTGGGTGGAAGACGAAGTCCTGAAGAGTGTACCTGCCTCGTTCAAGAAACAAGCTGGCCTGGTATTACAACGGATGAAACAGAATCCTAACATGACTTGGAATGATAAAGGCGAACTCCTGGTACAGAATCAGGTGGTCCCCGGGACCCACATGACGGATTTAGTGAATGACCTGATGCGTCAACGCAGAACGCACACGAATCCTCGAGGATGGGAGGTCTTCGCTCAAGGCTTGAAAGACATGCATGTACCACAGGAATTGGTGGGGAACCCCGAGCGCTGGGCCTTTATGCAGAATGTGAGTACACCACCAGAACCTTGGGAACCGGAGTCACCACCCACATCACCACCACGGCGGGCACCTACGTTTTCACCCCTTTTACCACGCCACCCCCTGCAACCACCAAGAGCTAAGTCACCGCGACCATCACGACGATTAGCGCCCAAGGGCTGGGAGAAGTATTAAAACCAACAGCAGCAGCAGGACAGCTCAGTCATCATGTTTTACCTCACCCTACCCAGTAACAGCTCGGCTGATGTGTTTCCTGACAACACCTTGACCAAGTACGTGACCCAGTTACCACAACCGTTGCATTTACCTGGACGCTGGGAATGTGGACTCGTGGATATCCAATACCCTTACTCGTGGTACAACGTGCGAGCCAATGAAGTATGGTACGAGGTGACCTACGAAGGACAAGAAACTCGACTCAAACTACCCGAAGGTCAATATGATACCCCCAAGGAGTTCATGGGTGGGCTGAGAAATGTGATGCATTATAAGTCTCTACGAGACGTCACGAATACTTCAAAACCCATCAAATCTTTCCCCTTCAAAAATCATGTGGACTTCGATTACAACGCACACAACGACAAGGCCAATCTCACGCTCAGCCCCAACGTGAGTGTCGAACTCAGTGCTACCCTACAGCAAATGCTGGGTTTCAATTACCAGGGGTACGCTGGCCCCACCGGCGAGATAGCCCACATCCCGATGGACATGCGTGGTGGTATGTATGGGCTGTACGTCTACTCGGACGTGGTCGATGCACACATTGTCGGCGACAGCAACGTACCTCTACTGCGCGTCTGCCCGGTGAAAGGCACGTATGGAGCTCAAGTCACCCACAGTTTCAGGCATATCGCGTATCTACCGGTCAGTCAGACCGATATTAGCTCCATCGTCATCGATATAAGAGACGACACGGGACGACCGGTGGCATTCGAACGAGGAAAAGTGGTGCTGACACTTCATTTCCGTCAAGTCCGATCGGTTCACTTTGCATAATGAAGGTGCCATACAGCCAGTTACGTCGATCATTACACCAAACAGGCCGGGGGTAACTTTCCTGTCTTTGCGGGTACACGCATGCAACGAGGCCATGGACTGGGGAACATACTCGGGAGCATCGTCAAAACGTTCCTGCCCTTGGTGACGCGTGGGGTCAAAGCGATCGGCAAACAAGCGGTGCGCAGTGGACTGCAAGTGGCCGGTGATGTCTTGGGGGTACGGCACCCAAAGAATCCTTGAAACGGCGGGCCAAAGAAGCGGGAGGCGTCTTGGTGGCCAAAGCACAACGCACCGTAGGGAATAAAAGAGCTGCCCCACCGAGACCACGCACCAGTCGACGACCGACCCAGCGACGACGCACATCGAAGAAGACCAAGGATATCTTTTCTTAAAGATGGCTTTCATCCATGCCGAGTCGTGTCCTTCTACCAACAGTGAATTTGATTTATGGACCGTCCCAGCTACTCAGACCAGTGCCGAAGAGGGTCAATGGGTGGAACATCTGCCCCTTTCCAGCATTACAGCCACAGGCCCCATTGAATTCACCATCACCAACGCAGATACGACCTACCTGGATTTAGCCCATACGTACCTATATATGAAAGCTAAAATCACCAATAAAGATGGGACAGCCCTGAAAGCAGAGGCACCCGTGGGTCCAGTGAATCTCTGGCTTCATTCGCTATTCCAGCAAGTGGATATAGCCCTGAGTGATAAACTGGTGAGCGCCTCGACGAACACGTACCCGTACCGAGCCTACATCGAAACACTGTTATCCTACGGCGTGACGCTAAAAAGTCGTATTTGACAGCCCCGTTGTTCTACCGAGATACCCCAGGCAGCATGGAAGCGAGTCCTGATAACGCCGGCTACACGGAGAGAGTGGATTTCACAGCAATCGCTCGATATGATGGGACGTCTGCATGCGGACTTATTCATGCAGGACCGATACCTCTTGAATGGAGTACCTGTCAAAATACGACTAGTGCGCGCAACGCCTGCGTTTGCCTTGATGGCCCCGAATGAGGACCTCGAGTATAACATTGTCATCCAAGAGGCAAGTCTGTTTGTACGCAAAGTGAAACCCAGCCCAGGTGTACAGTTGGGGCACATCAGAGCCTTGGAGAAAAACCAGCCCAGTACCCCATTCGACGAGTACAGACCAAGGTCTTTTCCGTTCCTAAAGGCAATATGATTGTCAATCAAGAAAACCTGTTCCTGGGGGATTTGCCCAAGCGTTTAACCCTAGCTTGTGTGGAGAACGTGAGTTATAATGGGACTCTCTCGAGGAATCCGTTCAACCTAAAAGCGTTCAACATCAATTTCGTGGCCCTGCATGTGGATGGCCAACAGGTACCGGCACGCCCCTTACAACCTAACTTTGGAACGGACAATTACATCCGGAGCTATCTGAACCTCTTCACAGCAACTGGCCAAATCAACCAAGACGAGGGAAATATGATCAGTCGAGACGATTTCGGCAAAGGATACACATTGTTCTGTTTCGATCTGACTCCCACCTTAGACAACGATCATCAACTGAGTCTCGTCAAGAAAGGCAACTTACGCTTCGAACTGCACTTCGGCACACCTTTACCGAAAACCATCAATGTGATCTGCTACGCTGAGTTTGACAACATCATTCAAATCGATAAAAGCCGTAACGTGCTGTGTGACTTCGCCACCTAACATGGATACAGACCAGATAACCACGGTGCTGGAGACTGACCCAGGAACACGTAGGGTCTTTCAAGGGGTGTTCGCCCGAGACGTGTTCCCATTAGACCGTGTGTATCCGGCTGCTTACGTCCTGAATACAGACCCGATGGATCGGCCCGGTGAACACTGGGTGGCCGTGTACTTGACAGAAGAGCAGGGCGAATACTTTGACCCATACGGCCTACCACCCCTCCATCCCGATTTAACAGACTTCATGGAACAAGGCACAGAGACGTGGTGTTGGAATACTAAAACGTTGCAAAGCCTGGACAGTATGGTGTGCGGACAATATTGCTTGTTTTACCTGTACCATCGATGCCGGGGAAGACCCTTATCTACCATCGTCCACATGTTTGACGAGTACCCCCAGGCCGAGGACCGAGATGTACTCGTCTATGACTGGGCCGCCCATCATTTCAATGTACAAGTCCCGTTCTGGGCTTGAATTCTTTCAATGTACATACGCCCCCTGTTCTGGGCTTGAATTCTAGCAAGCCCCTTGTTCTGGGCTTCAGTTTTCACGTGGTTGTTCTCACGTTGTTGTTGTTCACTGAATAAAAAATGAGATCTCACCAAAAAAAAAAACCCTGTCTTGTGTGTTTTATTCATAATGCATCTGAAGATTCAGTCAAACTGAAATCAGTGGTGTAGGATGGGGCCAAAATATCACCCATCAAGGTTAGAATGCAAGCGCACTATAGTAAAAAATAGAGAGCCAATGAAATCAGCCCACAGACCAAGTACGTGTATTTGGTCTAGGTTTGGAGCGGGCATTTCATTGAGGTACGTGTATACGGTGAGTGAAGAGACTCGTCCAACACGTATAGATTATGACTATAAGTTCTATGTATTCTCCGAACCTTGCCGAAAGGGAGACCGTTTGACAGGTGACCTTTTGACCCGCGCGTGCGCACTGCCGGGGATGACGCGCGCGCACTTCCGGAGAACCCCCGCGCAATGACGCGCGCGCGCGCTGCGTGCTGGGGCGGGCCAGGCCGGTGAAAAAGGTCCCGGCGGTTGAACATCCGGACGTCTAAGGACGTCTCTTTCAGTGCTCGGGATGTGACCCATCAATACCCAGCAACCCAACAGAGGTGTTAAGACCATGATATAACCTGCTCGGCGCATGGTTAGTACGAATGATTCGGTGGTGGAGGTGGTGGTGCTCAATAAACATGAAAACCCAAGTGAAGTTCGAATATTTATTAAGGTGAACATTTTAAGAATGTATGTACAAGTATAGAAGAACGTTGCAAACAAGAATTGAGGTGAACATATGTATAGAGAGAGAAATCACAGTGGAGTATATAACAGTTCAACCGAGTCCTCGCACTGACGTATATCGAGTACTTATTCAAAAGAATGACAAACAAGTTCATGGTGTAATGTATATATAGAGAGTTATTTAGAGTCCAAATATGTATGTCCATTAGAAAAGTCCGGGTATAAGATATGTTCACAAGTCCAAGTAAGTGGTGCTGATGCCATCGGCCTGGACTTTCCGTTTCGGGTAGAAAAATGTGAAGGCATCTCGTTTCTGGATGTAGGTTCGCATCTGGTGGTCGACGACGCGGAATCCTCGGTTAGTGCCACTCGCACTGGTCTGGCTTTGGAGCACGTCCAGGTACAAGGCTTTGTCGATGGCGGGGTCACGCCGGTTGACTCCTTTGCAACTGAACTTATTGTTTCCATCTCCACCGTAACAGAAGTAGGTCTTGGACGACAGGGCGATCATGGCATCGCCACTCCACTCCAGCTTAAACAGGCCCGGCGTCCGCTTGTCGTACTGGTAATGGTCACGTCGAGGTAGCCACTGGTCCCGTTCCACCTCATACTGTGCGCGTAACTCCGGTTTCACCAGGGACTCCCAATCCGCATTAGAGACGGCCATGTAGGCAGAGTCCGTGTCCATTTTCATGAGTTGCCAATCGGCGGGATTGAAATACACACCCATGAAATCGTAGAGGAACTGGAGCATCCTCAGTTTGGCCACCTGGTATACCATACATCCAATTTGGAGGGGCAGGTTGTAACGAATGACCTTTTTGGCTAAAGAGATTTCATAGGTATCATCATCGATGACGTCGACGGACCGAAACAGAGGCGAGTTGATCTTTTTGCGGGCTTGTTTGGTTGTACAGATATTGACGTTGACGTGCTTCTCTTGGTTCGTGACCGTTTTTCCATAATAACCATTGCCTCTCAATTTCCAAGATTCACCGATAATGGCCTGACTAGGATCTTGATCGCCTTGACGACGGGCAGACGTGACGATGTCGGCATTCCGTGCGAAACAGGCATTGGGTATATACTGAAGGACTTGGTACACGCGCGTCACTTCGAGACCATGGCTCATGTACCACTGTAGCAGAGGGGTACCCAGCAAGATTTTCTCTGCCCACATACTCCCAATCAACATTCGACGAGGTTGTTTCAATACGTCATGTTCCTCAGCATAGGCGCCCATGGTCTCTCCAATGTCAGCCCGACCCACCAGCGTGTTCTTGAAGATAGGCGGGCACTGGGCGAAGAGGGGCTTGAGATGGTCGGGAACATGCAGGTCGCATTCCACAAATCCATACAGGGTCCCGGAACGAACGGCGTCGAAAAGCTGTGGCCGGGTCAAGAGTGGTCGGCGACTCAACGGGTACTCGCGCGCTTTAAGGAAGTCGCGTAAGTGTGGGAGGGTCTGGCACATGGTGTAAAATTCACACTCCCATAGTTCGATCAGATCGTACCCCAACTCTTTGACGTAATCTCCATTCTCCACCACTTCTGTTCGTAATTCTTCTGCTGATTTCCCACGTCGTTCGTTGAAGCGTCCAGCGCTGAAAGGACATTGGTGGCCGTGCCAGTAACACCCATAAAATTGAAAAACGGTCGGTGTTCCTTGTACAAGGGCAAACCCATCGACGGGGAGTCGACGATCTCCTATGCGCTTCTCTGTGGCGTTGGTCTGATGGCGTATATAAATTCCCCGCCGATCGGCTTCCCAATCCAACCACTGGTCGGCGAGATGTTTGTACGGCGTACGTTGAGGTGTGAAATGTTGACCGTCTGCCCACCAGCGCGTATAATGCCCGCTGGGCATGGGTTGGGCGAGCGACCACAGGTACAGGGCATTGGCGTCAAATCCAATGATTTTGGCACAGGGTTTCCCACCGGGAAGAGTCGTGACATCCTTCTCATGGTAGCGGTGAAAAATAAGGATAGGTCCGCCGACGATGTTCTGTTTTAAACAATCATACATGTCCTCATCTTTTTGTTGTATCAGCGAGAAGTAGGTAGGACACTCTTGGAAGAGATGGTGAAGCGCGAGACCCGGTAAACTCAAACACTCCTTGAAGATGTCGACGTGCATTTGATGCCGAAAGAGTTGAACCATTTTCTCGGCCGCTTCGAGGAAAGGGACCACATCTAAATTGTTATACCACACCAGGAAATCTCGCAAGGCCTGCATGTGTTGGTCATTCCATACCTGCTGTAGTTCCCGGTACGTGTCTTCCGGACATTCCACTTGCTTGAGATCGTCGAAGAACGCGTCCCGGGGTGGCAACTGGGTTTCCTCCAAGCGGTCGAGCGTCGATATGTAGGTGTAAGGGAACCTCCCTTTGGTTTGTGCACAGTCATAGGCCTTCACCCACTGATCGTAGCTGTAATTGGGAGCTAAGTAGTTCCGTACATCCAGGATATGGAGTGATGTGGTGGTGAGGGCCATGTGGTTGTTGATCTTTTTGATGACGGACTTGATGGTATCGGACTGGGCCAAGTAAGGGTAGAGAAATTCCTTCACCATGTTCAGATCGTATCGCCCCGAGTTGAATCCGAGCACCGGTAACTGGCCTAAGTATTGCAGGAAGCGGATTTTCAATTTCTCCGCATACGGTTTAGGTAAAGGCACATCCTGCAGTTGCAGCCCACTGTGCTCCATTTCCTGTCTGTCAAATATTTTCCCACTGTGCTCCATTTCCTCTCTGTCAAATATTTGCCCACTATGCTCCATTTCTTCTCTGTCAAATATCTGCCCACTATGCTCCATCTCGGACTCTTCATCGTCACTGAACGCTACACCCAGTGTAGGAATCCGGTCGTCGAGTTGGTCCAGTACGTCCTGGAACTGGGACACCAATAGTTCTGTACTGGCCGCACTCACTTCTTCTAAGTACTCCATCATCCGGGTAATCAAGTCATGGGCGTCGCCGGTGGACACGAAACAGACCGGTGCAGCGTCATAGCCAGGTACGTTGCTGGAAATACTGACACTCAGGGGAATATGGCGCTGTGTCCACTGTGTTTTCGCCGAGGCCGCATCCATCGGTTCCAACATCGCCTCGAAATCGTAACATGCCCGGTAGGGGAAATAACGATGCTCTTCTGGTATGATGAGACCTTCATCGGCCAGTTCCTCGAAGATGGTGGGCGTGTTATGGTACACACCGCCAGGAAATTTCCGTTTGACAGTGTGGTCACAAATCTTCTCGTGTGAGTGAAGATTGCTGGAGCGATGAAACACCCGATGGCATTGGGCACAACTGTAGGATTGCGCGTACAGACTCATATCATAGATCAGGGAAAAATGATTCACCCCGCCGTCGTCGAAGATGTTGACTTTCATGGTGGAAGCATACCGTTCTGAAGACCGATGCACCAATTCAGCCACAAATGTGTCGTCATGACCCTCCTCTTCATCCTCCTTCTCTTCCCGTAGTAAACGGTACAGAAAGATATTGACGTTGAACAGGGACTCCACGACATCCAAATTCTTGAAGGGGACGCCCCGAAAGTGCCGCGGATCTAGGCCTTGTTCCTGTAAATATTGTCTCCAATAGATATTGGCCACTCTGTCACAATTCCGGGGATGACATTCGTTCAAATGAATGGCCAAACACCGGAACAGACATTTCTGGTCTTTGTAGAGTCCATGTGCGCCTTGTGTTAATGCATACAGTCCTTTTCGATTGAGTAGCCAAGGGGGTAGTAGTACAGGAGCACCGATCGGATGATCTCTCATTTTGGTCACGAAAAATGTCACGTTGGTGACCATTTCCACAGTCCACTTGGTATTGGGGCGTTGCAACCGGGCCCATTCCAATGGGTCCAACGTAGTCAGTTGGTCGATGAGGGGCTCCAGTGACGCATGATTGATGATGGTGAATGGTTTGTCAAACACATAGGTATTATTGCTCGGGTAAAAATACCGTACCTGGTCCGTCTCTTTGTGCCGTAGAATATAGCCGAATGTCATATTCACTTTGAACGCTGTCACTTGGTCTCTGAAAATGTTCTCGGCATAGTTAGGAAGATACGTGAGGTCCTGTAGCCGGAAATTATACAAGTCTTGAATAGGACGATGACGGTGGAAACATCGTCGGATGGTGCTCCAATGGCGCCGATATATATGACTCACAGGGTGGTGTTCGGGCAAGGCGTCAGCGGGAGGCACAGCTGGATCCTCAGGAAAGTCGTGTTCGCCTCTCACATTCTCACGTGCCAAGGGAGATCTCGATCGGTCACGTCGCCTCATCCTGATCGTATATACTCCTGTAAAATAGAGCCGATTTTGACAATGAATCGGTCACGATTTTCTTTGGAGGGGCAAGGTCAATAGGACTTGCGCTTTTTATACTACTAAAATGTGAAGTAGATTACATCTTACATCTAGCTTTAAGGCCGTGATATGCATATGAAGTATTCTGGGGCATGGTCAGTACTTCCCAATTTCCCTTTTGTCTACTACTCGCCGATTTTTTGATTTTTTTTTTATTATTATTTATTTATTTTCCCCGAGAGCTTTAAAATAAGACCTCACTCTACCCAATCGGGCCATTAGTGCTCCACCTAGACTCCAACATGTCCACCCCGTATGGATTTATACATACATCGGGCTAATATCCCAGTATATGAGTGTCTATGGGTGTATATGCATCTATTTACAAGCCTAGCCGGTACTTAAAAAAAAACATTTCATAGCTTTTCCCATCGTATTCTACAATCTCACAGCCCATAGTAAAATCCATAAAAAAAACTTCACCACCCAAAACACGCAAAAAAGATAGAAATGTGCGAATCAGAGAGATTACCTTTGCCGACAAGAGAAATTGGCCTAGTCTGAGTTGTCTCCCTTGCATCAAAGCGAATAGATGGGGCTGTGGTTTGGCTGGCGCGATTATCCGGGGAAGCCGGGGAAATTGACTTTGGGTAGCCATTTTACTTAGCGTTTGTTACATAAAACAGACCTGTACGGAATATTTCCACTCTTTTAAACCATCCACACCCAACAAAATTATATCAAACTAATTCATGCATTCAAATGTAAGCGATTCATATACCGCGGAAGACCTCATGAAGGTCCCCACCGATGACGTTCGATGAACGTTCGTGATTTTTCTTTTGCTGGTGCAAACTGGACGATAAATGCTCGACACTGGGGTGGCACTGTATCGTAGACTGGTCGCAATATATGTATATTGGTGTCCATGAGTTGAACTATTTGGTGTAAAATGTCTGTGGAGCGGACACAAAACTAGACATTTTTTTTCAGGCATATTTTCTCATCGCATGGACGGAAACAACTGCCGAAACAAATATTACCTCAAAGGCAGCAAACCAGTTAGCAATGTAAGCCTGAACAATTATATTTTCAATGAATACAAGGTTGTGTTGAGAAATATATCTCAAAATACGATTAATTAATGATTTTCCATCATGACAAACGAACACCCGACCGGCTTCCAACAAATATGGCGGCGGGTATTCGAAGCTCGAAGTCAGAAAATTGCCAAACTTCAAAAATTCAGATCTCATCAACCAGAACGTCTTATGTGCTCACAGTGATTGACTATATCGTAAAATATGTATACTTGCTAACCTTAGTTGGGTTCGTGATGAAATAATTTAGAAATAAGTAATTCGAGCACTTTTTGTGACATAGCAAAACGAAGAGGGGAGGGGGTGTAATTTCCTAGCATAGATATTATTAAAAAATAATTTATATTACATACGTGTACGGTGTTGATTGGTGTTACTGAGTGATACCTGGTCAGCTGCATGTCATCAATGAGGCGAACACGGTACTTTTGAAGCTTCACTTCCTGGGATGACTGTAGGCTCAGACTGATGAAAAACGGTGTAATAGGCTGGTGGCTGGCTGGCAGGCTGGTCAGGTCAATCAGGCAGGCTGGCTGGCTGGCTAGAGGTGAAGCAGGCTAGAGGTGAAGCAGGTAGGCAGGTTGGTCAGGTCAGGTGAGTCAAAGTGCTCCGCAGGGTAGTGCAATGAATACTCCTCTCCCCTAAAAATCGCCTCCTTTTATACGTTTTTCTACAAGCCGCCATCTTAAACCCACCACCCATCCACCACACTTGCACTCACTCACACCGGCCGCCATCTTAAACCCACCACCCATCCACCACACTTGCACTCACTCACACCGGCCGCCATCTTAAACCCACCACCCATCCACCACGGCCGCCATCTTAAACCCACCACCCATCCACCACACTTGCACTCACTCACACCGGCCGCCATCTTAAACCCACCACCCATCCACCACAGCCGCCATCTTAAACCCACCACCCATCCACCACACTTGCACTCACTCACACCGGCCGCCATCTTAAACCCACCACCCATCCACCACACTTGCACTCACTCACACCGGCCGCCATCTTAAACCCACCACCCATCCACCACACCTGACCCCATGTGACACAACACCTATAGATTATGTTTATTACTAGGACGTCAGCGAAATACTAGTACCCATCCTCCGTATGGCAGAACTGTACAACCCAGAACAAGTCTAGACATGCCTTGATCACGTGATCGTCATTGGGAAACCCCCACTGGGGAATCCCCCGAAAAGTTCCTCCTCAATCCTCCCCCGGGGGAACAAAAAAGTAGGTCAATGCGCGCTGTAATGCTGTTATACTACTACTTTAGAGCAATGTGAGCGTGTCGGCGTTTTCTCTGTTTTCAAACAATTTATCTTCACGTTTGACCCTTTTCCTGAATTTCTACTATATATATATATATATATATATATATATATATATAGACTAAATGATCACAGTATAAACTGCCTTTGTGTATGGTAAATATAGTACTAGAAAAAAGTCATGACAAGCTCGGACTGATTGATTTCGCTAACTAGTTTCACTGCTTTCAGCAGTTTATCAAAGCATCGTTATATATATATATATATATATATATATTCATTTTCAGGATTTATTGAGAAACTTAAACGTAGAGATCGACCAGCCAATATCCCACAGATCAAGCAACTGTGGTATATTGCGAACTGTCTGTCCGTCTGTCTGTGTGTCTGTTAACTTTTGCTTGCCGTTGCAATATCTCCCGTTCCATGTTATGGATTGGTACCAAATATTGAGTATACCTTACTCATGGGACAGGGAGAACCCCTATTCATTTTGAGGTCGAAAGGTCAAAGGTTAAGGTCACTGTGATTAAAAATACAGTAATCGTTGAAAATTGTTGTGTTTATGCTACAGTCCCGGCTCAGTGTGGATTGCGATAGCAAAGAGGTCTAAGTCTATTGATTTTTACCATTCTGTCAAGTTTATCCAAAGGATATTCTGAGCATTTGCTTGTTTACACAATAGGAACGCCCGGGCGTATATTGAAGTCCATAACTCTCCTGTTCACCCTTGGCGTCGCTATAATGCAGGGAGGCTATGGAAGGAATGTTTAAGACACAGATGTCAGTTCCTATAACGATTTACTGGTTCACAGTTTTTGGGGTTTTTTTTGAGACATCTCTTTATAGCATTTGTAATCCCCGAGTACAAATCTACCCGTGTATCATAGCAATCAGTTTGCCCCATTGTGCCCTACATGATAACATTTAAAATTTAATGATTCCTCTTCTCGAACCTGGGGCCGATTTCATGAAACCTCACTTGAGGCAATTTTCGCACTTGAAAGTTCAAGTGCAATGAAACCTCCCTTGACTGGAGTTTTGCTTTTCATGAAAGTTCACTTGAACCCGAAGTCGCACTTGAGCTCAAGTGAGTCAGATCTCCCTTGAAAACCGCACTTGAAATAAAAACGTCCTTGAAATGACCAGTCTAAATGGCGATGGTGTCGAAAAATATCATCTCATAGATCAAAAAAGGCACAAGCATATTTATTCTGCTCCTGCGCATCAAGTATTTTGAGCATAATCCTGACTTTGCAGGGGTACTACTTATTACCAAACCGGACAAAAGAGTTCCGAAAAAGTCACTTCAAACATCACTTGACAAAGTACGTCCAAAAACGATTGGTGAAAGTCAACTTGAGAATTATTTTAAGAGCGAAAATCGCCCTTGAAAAAGTCGAGTCAAGTGAGGTTTTACGAAATCCGGCCCTGATTTCTTTGTGTTTTTCTCCAGTGCTACAGATACGTTGAACGACCAGACGCAGTGTAACATTGTCCAGTCAAAACCTTTGTATAACGTGACTAAATTTTACCTGGACCTCTTCGACATGGTGATATTTGATGTGGTGACAGGCAACGTGGATCGAAAGCACGCATACATCAAAGACGAGAGAGGGAGACCTTTACTGACAATTCATCTGGACCATGGCCTGGCGTATGTATGAATTACATTCTATATCTTGTCCCTGAGTTATCCACAAACAGCGACACGAAGCTTGAACATAGGAGGCTATAATTAAGACAAGGCAACAGTTGCGCTGTCGGTGAGGCAATTTCCCTATGCCGTAACCTAGATTTAGACCCTTGGAAAGGTTTGAATCAGATTACGTAATCCTTGGATTGTGTGTAGCGATTCCACTTCCAGTGTAGATGGGGCGCATATTCTATGCCGGAAACCTTTGGGACATATTTGAACAAGTTTACACGGCACTAGAATTGGGTGGAGCACTTCAAACACAGGAAGTGAAGAGTGTGCAGAGCAGGGGAAAAGCAGCTCCACGTCAGGACAAAGTTACAACGGCGTCCTTCATTCACTCACCTATACATGGGGATCGTCATACGATATATCTGTGATCCCTAACGGCTTCCGTTCCTCTGTCCCATCAAAGTGAGATGAAATTCACACGGATGTGTTTGGTCTACTCGACTGCCCCCTCGCCCCCGCATGCACGAGTAGATCACGTGGTCTACGCTCTTCTCGGCCCATTACCCCTGAACTAAGATGAAACAACCATTGGCTTCACCTCGCCTCCTGATCTAAGGTTGGCACTCGATCACGTGGTGGCCTACATTGAATGAGTGCTGATATGGTCATGGGTTGGAACTACAGTTGGCCCTGGACGCTGCGGCGGTGGAGCTCGATGAAACTCCAGACGGTCGTGGACAACGGAGTGGCAGAGCTCCGGCTGAATTACGCATGAACGTGAGGTTCAACCAGCCCTGGCACAAGAAATATCCGCTATAAATAAAGCATAAGTCCGGGTGTTCTAATTAGTCTGAACCATGAAGCGTAGAGAAAATATTTGGATAAAGTTGTATTACAGTCTTGCCGCATATAGTTAGTGAACCTCCTCTACCAGGTCGCCGAGCCCCATGCATATAGAATCTTTCAGTCTGATTAGCACACAAAACACTTATAAATTAAATCGGATAATTTATTTTGCAGCCGGGTTGTCGTCGGAGGCCTGGTCTGGATACGTACCATTTTGAAGTATGAACTCACGATTTGGGCGCCTTATCCATATTTTACCTTGCCTTCTTCACCGCGACGTCCAGGCTTGACTGGAGTTCTAACTCATGATGACCATATCACTACTTCTTCGACATCCGTCCCCGTGTGGTCGCCGGTCGACCACTGATCAGGATGCAAGATGAATCTTAGTTTTGAGGAGATAATGAACCTGGAAGCACAAATACATCGTAATCTAAGTAGATGAGCGGACGGACCACTCACCATCTTCCAGTCGTGATGAGACAGACGAATGGAAGTCGGTAGTCGTTGTAGGGTCAGCATAACAAACATAGCCCACTTCGATTATAGTTACCTGATTTCCATAGACCTGAACCCAACCTCTGGGTTGAAGCCGGTGTAAACAGGTATCAGTGGCTGAAGGACATTTTGGAGCTTTGGACTGGAGTAGAGCAGCGGGGGGTTTATGGAAATAGCCCTGGACGGACCACTGGGCATTTATTTGCCAAACGGCTACGTATTTATAATGTTCTTTTGCCCAAGTAACCTGGGGTAAACACAAAAAGAACAAGCAGGCAAACATATTAATACCACCTCAACTCATTACCTTACAATATGTGTGCATTATAGCTAATGCGTTCTACTATCATACCAAATTATTATATTTATAACATTTCACATTGTGCCCATTATACTGTATTTGGCATACATTGTGCACATTATACTACAATCTGTATACAGTGTGCATATTATACTACAATCTGTATGCATTGTACCCATTATACTACAATCTGTATGCATTGTACCCATTATACTACAATCTGTATACATTGTACCCATTATACTACAATCTGTATACATTGTACCCATTATACTACAATCTGTATACATTGTACCCATTATACTACAATCTGTATACATTGTACCCATTATACTACAATCTGTATACATTGTGCCCATTATACTACAATCTTTATACATTGTACCCATTATACTATAATCTGTATGCATTGTACCCATTATACTACAATCTGTATACAGTGTGCACAATATACTACAATCTGTATACATTTTACCCATTATACTACTATCTGTATACATTGTACCCATTATACTACAACCTGTATACGTTGTACCCATTATACTACGATCTGTATACATTGTGCCCATTATACTACAATCTGTATGCATTCTGCCCATTATACTACAATCTGTATACAGTGTGCACATTATACTACAATCTGTATACATTGTACCCATTATACTACAATCTGTATACATTGTACCCATTATACTACAATCTCTATGCATTGTACCCATTATAATACAATCTGTATACAGTGTGCACATTATGCTACAATCTGTATATATTGTACCCATATATACTACAGTCTGTATACAGTGTGCACATTATCCTACAATCTGTATACATTGTACCCATTATACTACAATCTGTATACACTGTGCACATTATACTACAATCTGTATACAGTGTGCACATTATACTACAATCTGTATACAGTGTGCACATTATACTACAATCTGTATACAGTGTGCACATCATACTACAATCTGTATACATTGTGCGCATTATACTACAATCTGTATGCATAGTGTCCATTATACTACAATCAGATTGCATTGTGTCCATTATACTACAATCAGATTGCATTGTGTCCATTATACTACAATCTGCATGCATTGTGCCCATTATACTACAATCTGTATGCATTGTGCCCATTATACTACAATCTGTATACATTGTGCCCATTATACTACAATCTGTATACATTGTGCCCATTATACAAGAATATTATCAGAATAAGAGATACAAAAAAGGCGATCGACACAAACTACACAACAATTTCAAACAAGACGATGGTCTTACACAAAATTTCTACAGGATAATTTCTATAGCACACTATATGAGACTTCCTAAAAAATCTCATTGGCTATTTTTGATAGAAAACTACAGGCCTCACAGTATCATAGTACTGAGACCGTATTTGTGAAATCATGTGAGATATATACTCAATTCTTACGATGGAATATGTCAAAATTCCGTGGACATATATTACAAAGTATTACAAAAATGGCCCAGTGGACAAACGAAATGTACATGAACGAAAACAAACGCAGAAAAATTAATAATACAACATATGCAACAATACAATAGTACAACGTATTACACGGCACGAACATTTGGGCATCTAGAAGAATCTCCCCCTCCCATTCCCCTCCTCTCCCCACCATCACAACCAAAAAAAAACACACGCAGCATAAATATATATAAATATATGTAGGGGGTGACATATGATTGTACTCTGTAAGACGATATGTTTGCAGCTTTGACACTCCACTATTCATTAGCTATATCTTTTCCCCCGCCTGGTTAAATATACAACGCCAAGGGGCCCCACCTACTCTCGAAAGATGTTTTGCGTTTGTTGTTCTCAGCTATATATTTTTCAGTATCTCTGGTTTAGTACAAATAATTTTGCACCTTCGAAAGAGGGTTTCATATAACGATATCTGCACACATATATGAATTTTTTCATCAGTGATATTAAAAAATTTACTTTGCCAGTTCCTGTGTTACCTAGAATAACCTGTGACCCAGAAGGTTTTTTCCATAGAAAAACCGATACTCTCGGCCCAAACATGAAGTTTTTGCCAAATGTCCATTGAATACCTGCAGTGATAAAACAGACGAAGAAAAGTCTCTGTATTTAGTTCACAGAAGGTACACAGATCCGAGTTGATTGTTCCTCATATTTTCAATAGACTATTTGTTACTAGGATTGGGTGTAATATTTGACATTGAAAATATTGTAAATTGGTTTGCCTGTTGTAGTGTATATGTATTTAAATATGGTGGGCCATGCGACTTCTTCTCCTGTGCCTAATTCCACCCCCTATTTTTGTTGGGCTTTCTGGAGAGGGGTTTTTATACTACTTATTATGGACTTGCATACAGATTTTGTGCTTTTTTGGATGATTAATCGGCGGCATACTTCTGGTTCCAAAAAGCTGTGCCTTTCTACGGAATTCCCCATTTTTTATATATGTTCGTTTTTCAGTTGGAATATTGTGAATAATAGCGCAGTAGAGTAAAATATGACCTGATTTTGTGTTATACTTTTCCTGTAATTTTTTGAAGGACAAGAAGCTAGCGCCATCCGGATTTAAAGTATCACCGATTCGGCCGAGGCCTTGTGGTGGATACTTCATGTAGGCCGCTATTGTCTGAGTCTTTGTGCAGCTGAAAAGTCTCAAGTCTAGACATATTGTTGTTCCCATACTTGGCTATTCTACGCATTGTCTCGTGATCCTTACATGGAGTATGAACCGGCCTTGCTGTGCCCATGTTATCATATTTTTCCATTCTGACACAGGGACAAATTCGAAAAGGAGATTATTTAGTTCCAGGATAAAAATAACCCCAGTATGATAAACTACAAATTCACGGGGTATCAGCTCTAATTCTTTTGTGCTTCCGGAGATAGGCTAGAACGTTTTGTTAGGGTGCCGCCCCCAGGCCTTGTATGGTGAACAGGTTAGGGGAATTCCGCTCTCTAAAATGGAGGTAAAAAAGGGTCGTTTTCGCCCAATAAATCAGTTCACATAATGAATTCAGCAAAATCATCTTGAGGCGCATACAGACATCCGCATTAAATGGTAGTAAAAGTAAATTGTCATCTATCTTATTTGCATAGTAATAGGCCAAACATCCTTCGCGCTGTTTAAACAACATTGACTGGTTCTTCACGTGGCAAATCAATTTCATGACATGGAACATTGGATAAACCATTGCGCCTGAAATTTTGATGCATTGGTTAAGAAGGAATCGAAAGTTATTGAGCAAAAATGACCTTTTTACCTCCATTTAAGAGAGCGGGATTGCCCTAACCTGATGAAATAAGAATACGTTACCCATCTATCGTGCACTCAATCGCCAGGTGCAATTTTGATGATCAAATTTAGGATAAATATTTTGCAGAAATTGACCTCATTTGACCTAATTTCAAATTACTTCTTCAGTAATTAGTCAAGATGACAAGCCGTTTTTTTCTTTGTTCAGATACACCTGAGCTGTGTAATATGACGGGCTGAGTAGTATATAAAGGTGAAATTGGAGCCGATTTCTCCGCAGATCGCCGCCAGAGGGCGCCACCTGTCTCGCGACGTCACTTCCGGTGCCGGTCACGTGACCGGAACCGACCTTTGACCCCAGGCTTCCGGTCACGTGACCGGAAGTTGCAGTGCCTGGGGTCAAAGGTCAGTTCCGGTCATGTGACCGGCACCGGAAGTGACGTAACGAGAGAGGTGGCGCCCCCTGGCGGCCATCTGCGGCAAAATAGGCTCCAATTTCTCCTTTTACAATAGCGGATATTAATAATGGTGCAACTTTATTACTGGGCCGGGTGGCGCGATGACGTCACCGAGCTTTCGTCCAATCAGAAGCCGACAAATCTTCTGCAATCTCTGGTAATGTCCCGCCCGCTCCAGGACAATAGATAGCCTTTATCGGCCCTTCCGAAGCATCCATAGTATTTCACAGGGTCCCCGACAACATCGCCATCTATTGGCCCATGTTAAATGGCAAGTGGGGAACCCTCAGTTTCCCCATACAACGAAAGGGTCCTAGTGGGAATTGAACCAGGGTCGTTTTATCAAGAGGCAGACACGTTATCCATTACACCACGATTCCTATAGTACAAACCAACGTTGAAAATAGCATATATATGTCTACTATATGGCCCATACTGGCGCACTGGCCAATGTTGAACATAATGGCAAATGTACCCCTGGTCATTGTGGTATGGGCTGTTTGGTTTCGTTTTTCACATCTCAACACCTACAACACCATGGGTAGGGTCCCCAAGCAATTGATTGAAATTTTTGAATCGCCTGGATAGTTTACACCGCCATGAACGGTGTCTCCATGAGACATCCAGGCATCAATGTGGGAAGTGTGGACACCGTTTCAGACTACACAGCCAATTGAGATCTCACCACCGTGTAATCCCTGGCCATGCTCGCTTGAGAGATGAAGAACCCGAAGTTTGACCTCATCCATGCGTCTACTTTTGAAGATGCTGTTGACGAGTATACGTGTTCGGTTTGCAGGAAGTCCTTTAATCGGAAGGACAATTTACGGCGACATCAACGGTCGGTACATAAGGCATCCAGCCATGAATGCCAGCATTGCAGTCGAGTCTTCAGACTCCACAGTCAGTTGATGCCCATCAATGCGAAAGGCGTCCACAGTTTGTGTTCTAGCCGTCAACCTGACTTATACTTATTCTGAGGTGCGGCTTCTGATTGGACAAGAGCAGTCTGAGATCAGCGCAATGAACTTCCGAATACACGGACAATATCATAAGTGAATTGTAAACACACCCATAGCGATTCCCCCAGCGTGGATGTGCTGTGATGGAGGGGCTAATAAAAGGATTCACCTGTAATACGTGAGGGAGCATCCGACGGGATGAGTGTACCATATGTGTGACGTCACTTCCGGTTTCCATGAGCAGAAACTACCTCCGAACACAGAATAGTCCAATTTTTCCTTAGACCTTAGACGTATGGAATGCATGTGCTGACTTTCAACATCCGGATGACCTTCAACATCCGGGGCCTTTTCAACATCCGGGTACCCTGGTTTTACATGCGGGTTCTCTTCTACATCCGGGTTATTACACGCGGGGACCGTGGAACATGAGTGAGTGAGTGAGGCGTGCCCAACGCCTGTGAGGCGTCCCCAACGCGACCCCAAAACGTCTATTTCCATACCATTTTCCACAATTCCCTGTCTGCGCATGCGCAGAATGCTTAAAACAAACAACACACTAGTGCAGGCGCATGCTCCTCCATGTATGCATTACATTGATACCTCACACGACTCCATCGGACCACTAGTGGTCCACCTAGACCCCAAAACATCTATTTCCATACCGTTTGCGTAGAATGACGTCAGTTGCACGTCTTACACCTTACTTCGGATGCTTCCTCACGTATGCTTTACATTGATACCTCACTCGACTCCACCGGACCAATAGTGGTCCTCCTAGACCCCAAAATGTATATGTCCATAACCTTTGTCTACTGCGCATGCGCAGAATGACGTCAGTTCCACGTTTCAGCCATACCATTGGATGCCCCTTTGCGTATGCTTTACAATGATACCTCGCTCGACCCAATTGGACCAATACTGGCCCCTCTCGGCCACAAAACGTCTATTTGCATAGTATTTGTCTACTGCGCATGCGCAGAATGGCGTCAGTTCCACGTTTCAGCCATCCCGCAGGATGCTTCCTGACGTGTGCTTTACAATGATACCTCACTCGACTCAATCGGACATCTAGGGACCTCTCTGGGCCCCAAGACGGCCTCTCAGCTGTATTTACCCACTACGCATGCGCACAGTGACTTTTTCGAAAAATTTCAACCAATCGTTTGGGGACCCTACCCATGGTGTTGTAGGTGTTGAGATGTGAAAAACGAAACCAAACAGCCCATACCACAATGACCAGGAGTACATTTCCCATTATATTCAACATTGGCCAGTGCGCCAGTATGGGCCATATAGTAGACATATATACGCTATTTTCAACCTTGGTTTGTACTATAGGACTCGTGGTTTAATGGATAACGTGTCTGCCTCTTGATAAAACGACCCGGGTTCAATTCACAACCCTTTCGTTGTATGAGGAAACTGAGGGTTCCCCACTTGCCATTTAACATGGGCCAATAGATGGCGATATTGTCGGGGACCCTGTGAAATACCATGGATGCTTCGGAAGGGCCGATAAAGGCTATCTATTGTCCTGGAGAGGGAGGGACATTACCGAAGATTTGCCGGCTTCTGATTGGACGAGAGCTCGGTGACGTCATCGCGCCACCCGGCCCAGTAATAAAGTTGCACCATTATTAATATCCGCCATTGTAAATGGGGAAATTGGAGCCTATTTTGCGGCAGATGGCCGCCACCTCTCTCGTGACGTCACTTCCGGTGCCGGTCACGTGACCGGAACTGACCTGTGACCCCAGGCGCTGCAACTTCCGGTCACGTGACCGGAAGCCTGGGATCAAAGATCAGTTCCGGCCACGTGACCGGCACCGGAAGTGAAGTCACGAGCCAGGTGGCGCCCCCTGGTGGCGATCTGCGGCAAAATCGGCTCCAATTTCACCTTTATATACTACTGCGCTGTCAGATTCTAAGAATAGAAAAAATAATCACTACTCAGCTTTGCAAGATCTGGCATCATGACCTCTTCTTTCCCAATGTGTGATAATTTGGTTCATGATAATGATATTTCTGACCAAAACAGTAAGTATAACTCAATCTTGTTAGATATTAATATGATTAAACCATCTGACTTCTTCTGACCCATTATTTTTGCCCGTGTTATTAATGATCAAGATGACATCTGGCGTTTATGTAACCGTGATGGTTTAGCCATGCCTGGCAATCTTTGTTTCTTTGTCTGCATTTTGGTGTTGCCTGGGTCAAACGAGATTTCGTTGTATCACAATCTGATGAGAGCGATGATTGGTAACAGTTAGATTTCTAGAAATATTGAGGAACATAAATTATTTTTGCAACTTCATGAAATATTCATCCTAATAAGCATCGGGGGAATACCCCGTAGCATAGCATGGAATATTTTATGCCATAATAAGGGAAGTTGTTATTAACGTTTGAATGAATCCTCGTGTACAATAATATCTTCAACATGAATGTTGATTTATCCGCATTTCAAAATTTCAGGTTTTGTGATGATGACTCACGCGTGTCAAGGAAGTTAGTGGCATTGAAACAGTGTTGTCGGTAAGTTCTTCATTCAAAGGTCGTTGAAGATGAATCACCAACACTATATAAAAAGTTATATTTAGCATACATTTTATATAGTAAGAAATTCTTACGACGGCCAAAAAATGTATGGGAAATGTATGTTAATGATTGCAGTAACCAATTTCCATACATTTCCCATGCATTTGAGCGATTCTCACAATTCAAGCATATCCTACTACATCAAATGTATTGTACATATATCATTTTGTATAGTGCAGTGAACGGCAGCAAAATGTAGACGCTCTACTCCTTCAACAAATTTGTCAAACTAAATGTGTTTTATACTTATGCGTGTGTTTTGTGACTCCGTTATGCTCGATTCTGTCCCATTCCTGTGTTTTATTCAATTAAATTGATTCGTATAAAGAAGAAATCTTAGGTGCCATCTACTCTCTAAAAAATCTCGAGTAAAAAGTTCACTCAAGTAAGAATGGAAATTCATCCCACTCAGGTTGAGTGAAGTAGAATTGTCATATTGGGAACCCTGCCTGGTGTGATTTCCAATAGGTTCCTGTCTGAGTTTTGTCATCTTCTCTAGCCATGTCGACGTACATCACGTTGCTCTGTACATTGCCTTGGCATACTTCTCTAGTAATGTTGGAATCTTAATCCTCATTGATGATTGGATGCAGAGACGGCGTGTTGCAACTAATCAGAATGCGCGTTACGTAGTAGTTGGTTTCCCAATATGGTGGCCCCCACTAAGAATGAGTTGAGTCGAATGTGCGGGGAAATTCTACCGAAAAGATACAGGAAGAGCACTTTTACGGCCACTTTGGGTATTTCTGGTCAACTGAATCAGATTTTGGGGCACGCTGCAAGGTCGAACGATAACGAATCGCCTCACGTGTGTGCCGACTTGAGATTGAGGGGGAACAACTCCTGGTGGCAAAAAGTCCCTCGCCGTTAAAACTTCCACTAGGTGACGCAGAGCAGTATTCCTCTGCCACCAGCCAACAATGTCAAGGCAGCGTAGAGAGCATCGCGATGTAGTTGACTTGGCTGGTGAAGGTGGAGATTTGTGGACACATTTGAAAAATCGGGCACCCTCAATAGCATTCACTTCAATGGGTTCGAGGATGCAAATTTTGGACACTTTCTCGACCACTCGACACGGCCTCGCATAATCTAGGACATTAGTACGTCGTACCGCACTGCTAGGACTACATAATTGCATCCATGTTGAAAGCACAGCATCACGCAGAAACTCCGAACAGCGCATGTCAGCTGTATGACTTCCGTTGTCATGAAGATCAGCTTTAGACGCAGATCCTTCATGAGTAGATTCAAACGAATATCCGTTTCATTTGAATGTATATTTTATCTCCTGATAAGGGAGAAATACAACGGGGACTATGTGAGCTATCCTATACGATGTGATGCGCCTCATGTGCGGCGGATCACGGTTTAGAGCTGAGAGCTGAGTAGTAGGAAAAGTGGAAATTGCCCCTCATTTGTGGCGCGCTCACTTCCGGCTGGGTGGCGCGCTCCCTCAGCCAATCAGAATCGAGTAGTTTGACCCGTTGCATTATGGGACATATCCAAGATGGCGGCGTCTGTCTTCTGGTTCAAGATGGCGGCATGTCCGGTGTCGAAAACTGGTCATTTTGTCGGGATGTGGTCATGTAGTGTCGAAAACTGGACCCTGTATGGGTCCCGCTAGACGTTTTGGGGCCTGGAAGTGTCCCTAGAGGTCGAGTGAGGTATCACTGTGAAGCATACGTGAGGGAGCATCTAGCGGGTTGGGTGTGACGTAGAACTGACGTCATTCTGCGCATGCGCAGTAGACCGAATTTATACAAATAGAAGTTTTGTGGGCGAGAGGCGCCACCAGAGGGACAATTGGGTCGAGTGAGGTGTCATTGTGAAGCATAGGCGAGAGAGCATTCGACGGTATAGCTGAGACGTAAAACTGACGTCGCAGTGGAGAAAGGGTATGGAAATATACGTTTTGGGGTCTAGGTGGGCCACTAGTGGTCCGATGGAGTCGTCTGAGGTATCCATGTGAAGCCTATGTGAGGGAGCATCCGACGGGGTGGGTGTGGGGTTGGAATAGGGTCATTCTGCGCATGCGCGGTAGACGAAAGATATGGAAATAGCCGTGTTGGAATCTAGGGGAGCCACTAGTGGGTCGATGGGGTTGAGTGAGTTATACATGTGAAGCCTATGTGTGGGGGCATTCCAATGGGTGGATGTGCAGTAGAGAAAGGGTATGAAAATAGACGTTCTGGGATCGAGGTGAGCCACTAATGGGCCGATGGAGTCGAGTGAGGTATCGCTGTGAAGCCTAGGTGAGGGAGCATCCGATTGGACTAGCGTCTCGGCCGTTGTTCACATTCTGTGCTTGCACAGGAAGAGAATTTTGGGAAACGGGTGTGGAAATAGACGTTTTTGCGAGTCCAGTGAGGTATCAAAGTGAAGCATTCGTGAAGGGGCATCCAATCATGGATGGGTGCATGTAAAATGAGGGGTATGACGTCACTTCCGGTGTGGGTGAATGGGGCGTGACTTGTGGATAGGAATGCATGTACCGACCTGTCTGTGGGGGGTTTATCCCCGGTCCGGCCCGCCCGGCCGCAGCGCGCGGGTTACTCCGGCCGAAGCGCGCGCGCTCGCGGGGGTGATCTGATGCCGCAGCGCGCGCGCATGAAGACCCTCATAAATACCACAATGCAGGCGCAGACATAAAGTGCCCGGATGATAGACACGAACGTCAACGAAAAAAACACATACAACTCGTCACATACACTCACCCCCCTGAAGACCCTCATACATACCCGAAAAGTTACGGACGTTACCGAAAAGACACGGACGTCACCGAAAAGACACGGACGTCACCGAAAAGACACGGACGTCACCGAAAAGACACGGAAGTCACCGAAAGGACTAACCCATCAGAATAGTACGTATCACGGACTACACCCGTAGAGCTATGTCTAGGCGCGCATGTGTGACATGGTCTATAAAACACGTCTGTTCGGATTCTACATCTTCACTCCTACGGTTGCAGAGCCATGACGGACACCTGTCACTATGCGAATCGCATTTTACAGCATGCGACCGTGGTTAATTCGCTCACGGGTTACCGAGCAGTGGTTCGGTCCATGTTTTCAGATGGCGATGACAACGAGGAGCGACGTTAGATCCTGAACGAGTTCACAGAAGCGGTCCTCGACCGAGTGCACACGATGGAGAGGTGTGCCAGCACTCACTACTACTGGACTATGATATCCATCCTTGATGCTCGGGCTATAGATCACAAGCGCTCACGCCGGTATCAGCGACGGCTGGTTGGCCTAGTCATGGTCTGTGCCCTATTGACCCTGGCGCTGTGGCATTGACAGTAGGACCTGACTATAAATACGAGGGTCAGACACAGTGATTGCGTCATTCACCAATCGTCATTGGGTCAACCATGTCACCAGTTCTACGAGCCATCCTTCCCCTTACACCCCGGGTGGGGTTACACGTCTATGAAGATATAGGCACCCTCGTGGAAGACTGTGGATATGTTTGCTGGTCGCGCGCTGAGACCGTATCGAATACGGTTACGCTACACCGTGACGGCTGGACCAAATTTAAACGGGTGTTGAGCGGCGAGCTCGACGGACACCTCATCTACATAGACAATGCCATCTACGTACACCGTGGACCCTTCTTCTCACGCCTGGGCCGCTAACAAGACCCTACGCGAGGCTTCACCCTAGACCCCGATCTGTGGACAGCCTTCGAGAAAGAGGTGCCTATCGTGGACCAGCTGTTTACACCGGACGAGCGGTCATCAGACGAGTTGGAGTGGGCTCGTGCCCTGAGAGAAGCGGCGGCAGAACTCAATGAACGAATGTCTAGCCATGAACCAGACGACGATGCCATTGATTATCCGGCTAGACTCAGTCAGCCCAGTGACATGACCAACCGATCCTTCGATCTCACGGGGTTCTCCCTATAAATAGAAGAGACAGTCAAATCTGCTACCATTCACGTACTGACCATGGCGGAGCATATAATACTGGCGCATCTCAGCTTGACCCCGAGGACCCCCTGCACGTTTATCATGGAGGAGGTGGGAGACATCTGTGATGCGGACCCTACACAACCGTGCCCGGCCCACATTCGTCTGTCCCGGAAGGGCTGAACCAAATTCAAACGGGTGTTGTCTGGTGAACTGGACGGCGACCTCATCCACTTGTATCACGATGTGTACATCCGATGCGGCCCTTTCTTTGCTCAATTGGCTCGGCTAGATGGGAGTACAGTGCATTTTACCCTTCACCCTGATCTATGGAAGATGCCGTGGTAGATGTGGATCAAGTGCTTATCAAGCGGTCGTCAGACGAGTTGGACTGGTCATTTACCATGGACACTGTGGAAGCCAACGAAGAAAATCAGAAAGAAACTCCGGCCCAAGATATACCCGTTATAAATAAACGATAGAGCCATGGTCCATCATCATTTGTCACCATGAAGCACTGGGAGAAGGTGTTGGATAACTTATACTACAGTCCCGACAGCCCGGCGGCTTTATCGAGCGGCCAAACCCCAGGAAATACAACGTGCCCAAGTCCGAGATTGGTTAAAAAAACAAGACACCTGTACCTTACATCGATCTGTCTGTCGCCATTTTCTACGGAACCGGGTCATCGTGGGAGGAATAGATGCCCAGTGGCAAGCGGATTTGGCCGATATGATCGCCTTTGTCAAACACAACGATGGGAATCGGTATATCTTGACGTGCATCGATATCCTATCGAAGTATGCGTGGGTGGTACCCATCCGGACGAAAACGGGGGCGAATCTCATAGCGGCGTTCAAAGACATCTTCAAGACCGGGCGTAAGGCACGGAATTCCTCAACAGACCGTTCCAACAGTTTCTGAAAGCCAAGAAGGTGTTTTTCTTCCATACGTACAACGAGACCAAGGCCTTCGTGGTGGAAAGGATCAACAGGACATTCAAAGGCCGCATGTATAAATATTTCACCTATAAGAATACAAGGCGGTACATCGATGTTCTCCCGAAACTTGTGAGGGGTTACAATCGAGCTTATCACCGGAGTATAGAGAGAGCCCCCATTACCGTGACCCAACGCAATGAAGCCCAAGTCCGGCGTGTCTTGTACCCCAGGCAATCGCAGCAAACGCCGAAAGCGGTGTACAAGGTTGGGGGACCCTGTGCGGATCAGTAAAGTCAAGGGCAAGTTCGAGAAAAGTTACTTGCCCAACTGGAGCGATGAGCACTTCCTGATTAAACGGCGCCTACCCCGACAGCAGCGAGTCTATGAACTGGAAGATCTTCAAGGAGAACCGTTGCTAGGGACGTTTTACGAGACGGAATTACGGCCTGTCGTAAAAACACAGCAAGACTGCTACATGTACACGGTGGAGCAGATTTTGAAAACGGACGTGGCAAACTGTTTCATTTCGTCAAATGGCAAGGCTGGCTCAGTTCATTCAATTCCTGGGTCGCTGCCAACCAGGTGAAACGACTAAAAAGCCCGACACCACTGCCGTCATCCTTCATTCCACGTCCGACCACAGTGCTATGGACAAACAGCAGCTGCCTCTGAACACAGCGCCTTCCAAAACGCGCAAAGCGCAAGTCGGCTTTGTGGTGATAGTGCTAACCCTGCTGAGTGTGTTGTACGAAGGTGTGTTCTACAACGTAGCCTATGTCAGCACGCTACTTAACCAACTGAGAACACCAGCTGTGAGTGGAACCGGTCTACAGATAGCATCAGTCAACCCCGTATCGAGCCCAGTCATCACCACACCTCGTGTACAAGCCACAATGAGCTCCACATCAAGCTCCATACCTACACCAAGAACACCCACTACGTCTGAAAACCCACCGGATTTCATCCCTCACAGTAAAAAGACAACGACAACCGACGTTGTACCCACCACCATCATCCCTCACAGCGAACAGACAACGACGACCGACGTTGTACCCACCACCACTCCAGTTCGCTCGTACGGAATTTACAAGAGCGGGTTACCACGACAGCGCATACAGCTCGAACCATGGACCCTGGGTGGCAGCATCCCTTCACTTGCGTCATCGCAGGACCGACGGGCTCCGGCAAAACGCACTTCGTCAGGAAGCTCCTTTAACACATCACGTTCGTGGGAGGCCTACCTAACCTGGCCAATTTGGAACCCGACACCTTGGTGGTTCTGGATGATCTCATGGCGGAGACGGATGCGCGGGTCACCCAACTCTTCACCAAAGGCAGCCACCATCGACGGCTTAGCATCATCTACATTGCGCAGAATCTGTTCAGTAAAAACAAAGAACATCGGAACATCAGCTTAAATGCCCACTACCTGGTGGTCTTCAAAAAACCGAGATATACCACTCAAGTGCTGCACCTGGCGAGACAGATGTATCCCGGCCGCACTGCGTTTGCGTTGGAAGCCTTCAAAGATGCGACAACCCCTGAGCACGGGTATATGCTCTTCGACCTCAAGCAAGCGACCCCCGACTACCTTCGACTACGGACCGGCAACTTTCCCGGAGAGAAAATAATGTAAACACATTCACAGTGGCTCTCCCAGCTGGGCTGTGTGTGTTTGATGATGGAGATAATAAAACGAATGAATACCACAGCATGGTTGACTTTGTCTTTGTTCTCTGAGGTAGACAAAAAGGGCAGAGGTGTGGGTTCAAGCATTAGTTGTACATGATGTCTGCGCGAGTACGGAAGCACGCTCCCACGCTCCGTGTATTGAAGACGGCCCCACCCGAGTTAGTTCGAAGCATTGTAAGCGGTGCGGACCCTGACCTTGTACGCTGTCTGTGCGGGATCGGGTACAACCTGTTAAAAGGCAACGTTCCACTGACTCTGGCTCAGAAGACCAAGTTGGCCAAGCATAAGACAAGTCTCCGAACCCTAGTCCAGAAGCGGGTCCCTCAAACACCAAAAAGGTGTTACAGAAAGGCGGCTTTCTCGGGGCCATCTTAGCACCGTTGGCCGCTTCCGTGTTGGGTCCAGTATTGGGTGGACTCTTCGGCCGACAATGAACCACACGAAACAAATTGTCCTCGTCGAACCACGGTTCCTTCAAAACCTCCAATCACCCTACCCTGTGCCACCTACGGTGAAGACCATAAACACCCTCGATGGAGAGATGCAACAGATCTTAAAGAGACCAGGGTTAAGCGACAGTGAGAAAGTACAACGGTACAATGAGACGCTTCAACGGTACATGACGTTCATGGGCCAATACAAAACCTTCTCCACCCCAGCACCACCACCACCAAGTGACACACTGCCGACCTCAGCACCGCTCCAACAGCCGCCATTACCAGGGGTACCTCCCACAGCCCCACAGTGGGTAGAAGACGAAGTGCTGAAGAGTGTACCTGCATCATAAAAGAAACAAGCTGGCCTGGTATTACAACGGATGAAACAGAATCCTAACATGACTTGGAATGATAACGGCGAACTCCTGGTACAGAATCAGGTGGTCCCCGGGACCCACATGACGGATTTAGTGAATGACCTGATGCGTCAACGCAGGTCGCACACGGATCCTCGAGGATGGGAGGTCTTCGCTCAAGGCTTGAAAGACATGCATGTACCAAAGGAATTGGTGGGGAACCCCCACCGCTGGGCCTTTATGCAGCGGAACCAGCAATCGCCGAGTGGCCCGCTACCTTCTTGGGTAGCCGAATGGGAACCGGAATCACCCCCCAAAACACCACCACCACAAAGGGCACCTTCTTTTCAGATCTTTAAAAAACCATCCTCGATCAGGACACCCCACATCTCCAGAGCCGTGACACGTAGCAAATCACCGCGACGAACATGACGCCGGACACAACCGCCCAAGGCCTGGAACACCTATTAAAACCAACAGCAGCAACAGGACAGCTCAGTCGCCATGTTTTACCTCACCCTACCAAGTAACAGTTCGCTGGATGTGTTTCCTGACAACACCTTGGCCAAGTACGTCACCCAGTTACCGCAACCGTTGCATTTACCTGGACGCTGGGAATGTGGCCTCGTGGATATCCAATACCCTTACTCGTGGTACAACGTGCGAGCCAATGAAGTGTGGTACGAGGTGACATACGAAGGCAAAACCACCCGACTCGCCCTCCCCGTAGGCCAATACGATACCCCCAAGGAGTTCATGGGTGGGCTGTCAAGACTGTTGCATTATAAGGCCCTACGGGAGGTCACGAATACTTCAAACCCCATCAAATCCTTTCCCTTCAAGACTTCGATTACAACGCACACAACATCAAGACACAGAGCCTTCTCACCGCCAACGTGACTGTCGTACTGAGTCCTATCCTACAGCAAATGTCGGGTCTCGCTCACGCGACCTACACGGGTCCATCCGAGGACCATGGCGAGATCCCGATGGATATGAAGTCGGGTATGTACGGACTGTACGTCTACTCGGCGGACGTAGTCGACAACCACATCGTGGGCGATATCAACACACTTCTGTTACGGGTGGTGCCCATTAAAAAGACGTATGGAGATCAAGTCACCCAGAGTTTCACTCACATGCTCTACCTACCCGTGCGACAAACCGACATCAACACTATCACGGTGGATATACGAGATGATACGGGACGACCGGTGGCATTCAAATGCGGGAAAGTGGTGCTGACACTTCATTTTCGACAAGCACGTGCGCCCCGTTTTGTATAATGAAGGTGCCTTACGAGTGCGATGCACGCAGCTATGTGGACTATTTTGCCCAACAGGCCGGGGTAGCCTTCCCGTCGTTAGTGGTGCACGCATGCATCGAGGACATGGGCTTGGAAACATACTCGGAAGCATCGTCAAAACGTTCCTGCCCTTGGTGGCGCGTGGGGTGAAAGCGATCGGCAAACAAGCTGTACGCAGTGGACTGCAAGTGGCCGGTGATGTCTTGGGGGGTACGGCGGGCGGGCCAAAGAAGCGGGAGGCGTCTTGGTCGCCAACGCACAACGCACCGTAGGGAATAAAAGACCTGCACCACCGAGACCACGCACCAGTCGACGACCGACCCAGCGACGACGCACATCGAAGACCCAGGATATCTTTTCTTAACCATGTCCTTGATCCACGCAGAGTCCTGCCCCTCCACCAACAGTGAATTTGATTTGTGGACCGTGCCGCCCACACAGACCAGTGCCGAACAAGGATTATGGGTGGAGCATCTCCCGCTCTCCAGCATCAACGAAACAGGGCCCATCGAGTTCACAATCAGTAATGCGGATACGGCCTATGTGGATTTAGCCCATACGTACTTGTATGTGAAAGCCAAGGTCGTCAATGGGGATGGCTCCAGAATCATCCAAGCTGCAACGGTGGTCCAGACGAATCTCTGCCTGCACTCGATATTTCACCAGGTGGATATATTTCTCAGCGACAAACTCATCAGTGACTTGTACCCTTATCGAGCCTACATCGAGACGCTGTTGTCGCATGGACGAGAGGCTAAAAAATTTCAGCTGACAGCCGCTTTATTCTACTGGGACACACCCGAGCACATGGACACGGTGGACAATGAAGGATATAACAAACGGAAGGCTTTCACTGCGAACGGCGCCTCGGTGGATCTCATGGGCCGACTGCACGCAGACATCTTCATGCAAGACCGGTACCTCTTGAACAAGATCCCCATCAAAATCCGACTGATACGGGCGCCTCCGACCTTCGCCTTAATGGCCATTAACGTAGAGGGGCATGCAGCTGACTATAAGATTGTCATCCAAGACGCAGTCCTGTATGTCCGAAAAGTGAAACCGAATCCAGCCGTTCAATTGGGACACATGAAAGCCTTGGAAACAAAACCAGCCCAGTACCCTATTCCACGTGTGCAAACCAAAGTGTTCTCTGTGCCTGCTCGAAATATGAGCGCCAACAAAGAAAACCTGTTCCTGGGGGAACTACCCAAGCGATTGATCCTGGTCTGTGTGGAAAATACCAGTTCCAGCGGAGCCTACCCAGAGAACCCGTTTGACTTTGAACATTTCGGCATCAATTTTGTGACCCTGCATGTGGATGGACAACAGGTCCCAGCCACGGCCTTAACGCCGAACACTGGGCGCAGGAATTTCATTCGAGCCTATCAGAGTCTGTTTACAGCCACCGGTAAAATCAACCAGGACGAAGGGAATATAATCAGTCGGGAGGACTACGCGAACGGATTCACGTTGTTCTGTTTCGATCTGACCCCCACCTTAGAGAACGACCATCAGCTGGCCCTGGCCAAGCAAGGCAATTTGCACGAGCCCTCGGAATCACCGTCAATGTGATCTGCTACGCCGAGTTTGACAACATCATACAAGTGGACAAGGCGCGCAACGTCATGTGTGACTTCTTCACCTAACATGGATACAGACCAGATAACCACCGTGCTGGAGAATGACCCAGAGACACGTATGGTCTTTCAAGGGGTGTTCGCCCGAGATGTGTTCCCATTAGACCGTCTGTATCCAGCTGCTTACGTTCTCAACACGAATCCGATTGATCGGCCCGGTGAACATTGGGTGGCCGTGTACTTGACAGAAGCGCAGGGCGAATACTTTGACCCGTACAGCCTGCCACCCCTCCATCCCGATTCAACAGACTTCATGGATCAAGACACAGAGACGTGGTGTTGGAACAGTCAAACGTTGCAAAGCCTGACCAGTAGCGTGTGCGGACAATATTGCTTGCTTTACCTGTACCATCGATGCCGGGGTAGAACCTTATCTACCATCGTTCAAATGTTTGACGAGTACCCCAAGGCCGAGGACCGCGATGTACTCGTATATGACTGGGCCGCTGATCATTTCAATGTACAAGCCCCGTTCTGGGCTTAAGGGTGCAGTCCACAGTAGACCCCTCGTTGCTAGAAATAGACCCTTGGTATAGCCTTTCCGTCTTTCTGAGATGCCAAATCATCCAGAAACCCCATACAAAAGTATATATTTTCTTAATGAGAATGCTCATACCATTAATTTAGCATACAAGTCAGTTATGCAAATTCAACGCGGGATATATTTTCTTCCCTCGGAACGCACTCCATTTTTTCTGGGAAACCTATTAAAATGACCCAAAATACGCCATATTTCGTTCATTCCCTGAAAAAATCTTGACAATCGATTTCAATAAGATTTCGTCTCAGTGTTCCCCGTCTCGAGGCGAGATGAAAAAGCTATTCAAAATATGGGGTCGACCAGTCCGTTTTTTGCCACATGTTTCATATGTGGAACCTATTTTTAACCCTATTTTTAAACACCTGAAAAACGTACGAAACTGAGGCTGACGGAGGTTGACTTCGCGGCCCGACTCACCATATAGCTCAACCGAGCCACCCATTCGCATATGTCATTTTGAAGGAATGGTAGCACCCAGAAGCTTGGTACTATAAATACTGGTTACCAAAAAGGGAAGGATAATTATCATGTGGTCAGACCCGGACGGTCTGCTGTATTAAAATTTTTGAGGCGGACCAATAATCCGCAACTATGGACTACCCCCTATTTGACTAAGATGTATTTCATGTAAAAAATGTTGATAGCGCATAATAGTCTGCGAGAGAATACGAGTACACTAGTATATCACACTTGCCATATAAGGGCTTTTCCGTTGGATATTCGTTCCTCCCCTTTCCCCCTACCCCATCTTTGTTTTGGCCTGTTTTACCATCTGAAGTCGACATTTCGAGATAAAACGTCAAATATTATCGTAATTATCGACGATGGGTTCGCAGCAATTGCCCGAATTATAATGTCACTTTCTAACTTCTAACCCATATCAGATAGGCACGGAATATGTAAAAATAACTGGAATTATGGTCAAATTGATGTTAAATTTGTAGTTTCCTCCGTCTGGTAAATATCGAAAATTCTCTCAGAATCTTTAAAAATAATGGCTAATACGCAAATAACTGTTACCTATTCAGAGTATGTAATATTGTCCTTGAGCTTTACGTTGGGAATATCATGTTGAGTAATCAAATTGGTGTTGGTGCCCGAGATAATGCATTTTAGATGCCATAATCTATTAAAATGACCCAAAATTCGGCATATTTCGTTCATTGCCTGGAAAAATCTTGACGATCGATTTCAATAAGATTTCGTCTCAGTGTTTCCCGTCTCGAGGCGAGATGAAAAAGCTATTCAAAATATGGGCTCGACCAGTCCGTTTTTTGCCACATGTTCCATATGTAACATAACCCTACCCCTAAGTTCTTTCAATGTACAAAGCCCCCTGTTCTGGGCTTCAGTTTTCACGTGATTGTTTTCACGTTGTTGTTGTTACTGAATAAATCAAAATGAGATCTCACCAAAAAACTCTGTCTTGTGTGTTTTCTATATGAGCATAATGCAAGAAACTGGCTTTGAGCAACGTATGAGCCAATCAATGGCCTAGAATGGAGACAAAGGTAACCTATCCATGTCCAGAAAACATAACTCGGATGTACAAGAACCCGGATGTAGGCGCGGACGTAGGCGAAAGCATCCCAGTACCCGGATGCAGGCGCAGACGTGTACCTAGTATCCGTCCATTGGTTCTTTTTATCGATCGGGGCCGTGTGGTCATATCACACTAGGTGCTAGGGGCCGTGTGGTCATATCATCCAAGTTGCCACATGAACAGGTACAATAAAAGCGTACCTGAGATACAACACATATCACGAATTGTTAGATTCTTGGTATGTGCTTTAGAATAGGTTAACCAGCGGACTATTCTGTGAAGTCATGTGACGCAGTCAGTATGTCGGCACCTCTTCCCACTCCCCTTATATGTGTTGTAATTGGCTCTTTTTCTCGACCGCCGAATGGAACTGCCCATCCTTCCCAGGTTAATTTACAATCCCCTCTTGGGGTTCAAGCTCTGTGTATCGATGCCGCAACATTGTTGCCGAACATTACCGAACGGGAGACCTTTTGACCTGGATGTGACCTTTTGACCCGACATTCATCCGCGCATTGCCAGTGATGACGCGCGCGCGCGGGGGTGATCTCCCTTGGTATGATGTAACATTGGGGATACTAAACTAGATAAACATTGCTGAACTTGTTGTTTTTCACGACAACCGCTATCCGATTGCATAATACAGATCCGACATTCATCCGCGTGATGACGCGCGCGCTGCGGCATCAGATCACCCCCGCGCGCGCGCGCGCTGCGGCCGGGCGGGCCGGGCCGGGTTGGGGAAAAAACCCCACAGACAGGTCGGTACATGCATTCCTATCCACAAGTCACGCTCCATTCACCCACACCGGAAGTGACGTCATACCCCTCATTTTACATGCACCCATCCATGACTGGATGCCCCTTCAAGAATGCTTCACTTTGATACCTCACTCGACTCGCAAAAACTTCTATTTCCACACCAGTTTCCCAGTCTGCGCATGCGCAGAATGTGGACAACGGCCGAGACACTAGTCCAATCGGATGCTCCCTCACCTAGGCTTCGCAGTGATACCTCAATCGACTCCATCGGCCCACCTCGATCCCAGAACGTCTATTTCCATACCCTTCCTCTACTGCGCATGCGCAGAATGACGATATTCTCACCCCACATCCACCCATTGGGATGCCCCCTCACATAGGCTTCACATGGATACCTCACTCAACTCCATCGACCCACTAGTGGCTCCCCTAGATCCCAACACGGCTATTTCCATACCCTTGTTCTACCGCGCATGCGCAGAATGACCCTATTCCAACCCCACACCCACCCCATCGGATGCCCCCTCACATAGGCTTCACATGGATACCTCATACGACTCCATCGGACCACTAGTGGCCCACCTACACCCCAAAACGTCTATTTCCATACCCTATTCCCACAATTCTCTGTCTGTGCATGCGCAGAATGTTGAAAACAAACAACACACTAGGCCAGGTGCATGCTCCTCCATGTATGCTTCACATTGATATCTAACTCGACTCCATCGGACCACTAGGGGCTTCCCTAGATCCCAAAACGTTTATTTCCATACCCTTTCT
>JAVTVY010006086.1:0-40967 GCA_036873755.1 Hanleya hanleyi
CCCGCGACGTTTGAATTCAGACAGGTTTGGTTTCTACATCCAGAGAGTTGACTTCAAGATTCCGACCAGTGACGACGTACAATATTAGGCTTGGTAGCTATGGGTTAAATGTATAATTTCTAGTTGGCTATGCCTCGAAGTTCATACTTTTTATCATGGTTATATATATTGTAAGTATGAATAAATCTATTTGACAGAATATGATCATCTTGCATTCATGTTTCTAGCCACACGATCCAGGAATATGTTTATTGTCGTTTATAATGTTACGAGACCCGTTCGACACGCTTCCACACTTTAAGGCGCACTCTTGCTAATCTCTGCTTCGTCGCTATTAATATGTTTAAAACGGGCTCCTTAATAGAAGATACGTATTCAAAAGCTTACCCGTCCTGTGGAGGTCCGGACTTCCGGGGAACGGCGCTGGTCAGACCACTATATATTATGCCTGCTGTAAACGGTGGACGGTGGACTGAATTAGGCTAATCGGATTATAAAGGCGCACGGTCGATCGTCTAGCCTCGCGAGGGTCCGGTTACGAGACCCGTTCGACACGCTTCCACACTTTAAGGCGCACTCTTGCTAATCTCTGCTTCGTCGCTATTAATATACTAAAAACGGGCTGCGTAATAGAATGGTAGCAGAGCGTGGTTTATTGTGGCAGAAATTGGCAAGCTGGTTGTTTTTTGTGAGATAGTTTATTCTTGTGATGAGACAAAGAAAATGGAAAACAGGTGAGTATGAATTCTTTGCATATCTGTATTCGAAAAAAATGTTCTTTGAGTTGAAGATATGAATATTGACAATTTTGGCGACCAAGTTTCATTGATGGATCTCCAAAAACAGATCGCAGAATTACATTCACAGTTATCCAATCAGCGGAAGCTATTTGCGAATCAAATTACTTCTTTGCATACTACTTGTAATCAGCAAAACGAAGAAATTTTAAAACTGAACTCGGAGATTAAATCAAGGAAATATGCAAATTCCTCTTCACGCAAACTAAGTTCTCAAAGCTCCCCTATTTCAAACCCCAGGTTTTGCAGATTTTGTGAGCGAAAAACTCATTTCGAATCGAATTGTAGGTACCGGATTCGAGCTTTCAAATCCATAGAATCTCGGAAGTTTTCAGAGAGAAAGAATGCAGAAAAGTCGGATTCACTCGATCATGAACATTGTCCCATAGTAGAGACCTGTTCTGTTTCTAGTGGTATTTCGTCTTCATCCATTTTAAATTCTGAATTTGCTCAAACAAATTCGAAATCAGAAATGTCTGATTCAGATAACTGCCGAAAGATTTCCGAAATGAAGGTCATTTCTGTTTCACAGTCACACCCGCCCTTAGCTACACGTTGTACAGCTGATAGTTTTCCACGGAGTTTTCATTTTGATCAAAAGTTGAAAGTTCGCGAATCTGATTGTTCAGATGTTTTGAATTTTTCACAAAAAGAAACAGTCAATATTAATTCCGTGCATTTTGTAGAAGGCGTGGTAGATAGAGAATCAGAGAAACCGGTCCCTGAGAAACTTCATAAGTTGCACAGTTTTTCCCATTGTCAGAATTTTAGTTCTGGAAACACAACCCGTTTGGTAAAGTCAATGGTACTTCTTTTCGTGCTTGCTAATGCATTTACCATTTGGCCGTTTCAGGGGATCGCTTTTGTAGGTTATCTTTTGTTTGGCGCATATAAGTGCCACGCAATCTCATTACCGTATCAAAACCTTAAATTGGTTTATTCAAATGTTGCGTCGAACAGAAAGAGCCAGGAAAATGTACCGCCCGATAAGAATCGCAGTCTGGTTGTTGAAGAGAATTTAAAATTTCCGGTCTGAATGATTGAAAGGTTTGAGGTCTTAGCATGTATGTGTTAATGGGTGGCCGTTACGGAGTCGTTTGGCATTGTTGTTTCAATGTTTATTCAACTGGGATCATTTTTTGTAGATATTCACTTTTGTGCCACTTGGACAAAGCTTTTGGTTTCAAGTTTATTCTTCCTTTGTGTATATAACTTCCCTTCACCTAGTATATATAGCACTCTATTTCAACTTTTTGTGAAACCATTCACGTGTGTGTTTTTGTGTTTTGCTTATGAATTCGCATGGGCAGTTTCATGGTAATATGTTTAGAATCAATCAAATCAACTTCGTGTTAAAAGCAAAAGAAAGTACATTCAACATTATAGTTTTAAGACACTGAATTCAGAACTGGGTGTTTATATTCGAGATATATGATTCGTATGAATACATTTTCATGTTGATCACGCAGATAAATATTCATACAGGTTCACGGGTTTTCACATTATAGTAAGTTGTCATTCCAGAAAAGTCAACTTTGTCTTTGTCCATTGTATTTTTCTATGTGAAATTTCATATTGGATATATTCTTCATGTTTTTCTGGTGTCTCTCGCATGAGTAATCACGTTTGGTAGAGCACAGATCCGCATAAGACTTAAGCTTTCAAAAGTTTAAAATACCGGTATTCATAGGTTTCTCTTTAATAGCGTGAATTTATATGATGCCAGTATCTTAACTTCTCTTAGTATTCTTTCGGGTATAAACCTTAGGAGATATAGTCCCTTCGCAGCCTATGAAATCGATTTTAATTGACGAGATATATTTATCATTGAGTAAGTGCTCATTTAGTTTGTTTGAGTGTAGAGACCAGTAATAAATCTAAGTGTTCGTTTGTTTCTTGCGTCGTGTTGTTAGCGTATTAATGTGTTGCCGAGTTATCTTTTCAGAACACCTGGTCGTTTATATCATGTGAATAATGTGTGTTTACGTTGACGGAAGATTGACGATATTGACGAAATGTGGACCCACTCATATACAGTCACAGTTAATTATAATTTCTAGTTTCAGGTCAAACGGAAATGGTTTGTCGTATCTTGTCATGTTAATTGAGTATCGCAATTGACATTTTATGGAAGTTAAAATATTTGTCAATCATCTTGTGAATGCCATGCATATCTGAATCTATACAATATGATAAACCGGTGTAGCATTTCCTGTTGGTATTATAACGTCAGCTTTCAGTCATGCTCGAAATTGCCATATCGGCATGGTTTTTTTTTATTTTATAAGGACTTGGTCTGGGTGCCCCAGTGAGGCCTGACCGAGGTTCCTTCTTGTGAAGTGTTTTTGTTTTAAGACGATTATTTATAAGGGATTCCTTAGGGACCCTTCGATATCATTGTTAGGTGAGCGCCTATGATTGCATTCCCTATATTGATAATCCTTCTGTTGACGAGGTCGTTTCTTTTGTTTTTATAGTGTATCGAGATCCCGTTTCTATTGGTTCTTCAGTCGACGGTGGAGCCAGCTGGAAACCGGGGGGCTGTTGAGGCTACGTGTACCATACAGATGATTTAGGAGTCTTACGCTATACGGGGACGCATATTAGAGATGAAGATGCATGTAGGCAATCCACACAGACGAGTATCCATAGACGAGAACCACTGAATGACGAGATGACAAGATTTCGCGATAGCGTTTCCATATAAACTTTCCGTATAATTGTGTGAACTTTCAATGAACAGTATTTCAAGAACTGGACACAATCTTTAATTTATACAATTATACAATCTGATGTTTATCAAAACGTTCCGTATCTTATTGCCAATCGCTTACAGTTGCCGCGTATTTATTAATTGTTCAACCAAATTTACCGCGATTATTAATTGATCACGTTTCGTATTCTGTATATATATCAATTGTATGTTTATTTGTTTTGTGGACCCGTTGATAAATTCTAGAACAGACTTGGTGTATGTGTGCATGTCGAGTGGGAGCATATCTAAATTGGGGATAACTTTTTGACAAAATGGTCCCATTCGACATAGGGTTTCTCATAGGCTCCATGGTATTGTTTTTCTTTTTCAGCATTTCCGTTTCAGCTTTAGGTAGGGACAAATTAACAAGCCCTTTAATAGAATAATTGTACACTTTACGCTTTTCCTGAAGATACAATATACCGATAATACGACTTCAGGTTTTTGGAGCGGGAGTATTAAAATTATTAATAACAAGGAGCACTTAAATTACCAGTTTCCGTTTGAAACTGTTATTGTTCTTCTCGCTCCGGGCTTTTAGGTAGGATTATATATCATCTTGTATACTGTGGTGCATATTCATTAATCGTGGTGTAATAATTTTATATTCTATAGAGCAATTATTTTCTTCACGCGTGGGTCACGCGTTTTTCAAAGGGGAGGTGTATGTTAAGGGTTAAATCTCTCATGTATATTCATTCATATTTCACACATCACGATTATGCAATACGCCCGGTGGTAACTGTTTAACTGACCTGTAGTTGCCACGCCCACTAGAATACGTCAACTTTATTAAGTGTCAATCACAATTATCCAGCCAATCACTGACTTCTTTTGAGTCGCCTTTGATCAGCCATATTGAGGCCCGCGACATCTGAATTCAGACAGGTTTGATATCTCCATACAGGGAGTTGACTTCAAGATTCCGACCAGTGAAGACGTACAATATTGGGATTGGTAGCTATGGGTTAAATGTATATTTTCTAGTTGGCTATGCCTCGAAGTTCATACTTTTCATCATGGTTATATATATATTGTAAGTATGAATAAATCTATTTTACAGAATATGATCTTCTTGCATCCATGTTTCTAGCCACACGATCCAGGAATATGTTTATTGTCGTTTATAATGTTACGAGACCCGTTCGCCACGCTTCCACACTTTAAGGCGCACTCTTGCTAATCTCTGCTTCGCTATTAATATGCTAAAAACGGGCTTCGTAATAGATCCCTCATCTCCTCACAATGATCAAAGTTAGATTTGAAAGTAGATAGGGACAAATTGGGTCACTTTCCTGTTTCTGGGGCATTAATTTCCGTCTGTCTACTAGAAAATGATAACTGATACGAATGAGCTGGACACCCATTACAGTGATTCATAGTTGCCCTGTTCATGAAATACCTAGCTATTACCAATAGAATCATCAGTAAAACAGGAATGTTGATGATTAATGCACATTACGCCACTACAACAGCTCGAGCATAAAACTGATATATAGCAGACGGTGGCTAATAATTAGCGTTGGCCTCGCAATATCCAATAAATCTGATTATCGATATTCGTTCTGGTTATGCGAAAAATAAAATCACGAGGTTTAAGTTAATATGGCGCGGCGCGTTGTGATAGAATGTATAGCATATTTATCAGACGAAAGGATTTCAGTGGATAAATGCCAGCGCGTGAGATGAGACAGCCGAAGAAACAGCAACAGAACGACAATTATCAAAAGCAGCGATGAACATGGAATATAAGCATCACTCGTCAAGACCGTAAGACTACATATATAAGTTTTAGGCCTCAGATCCCACAATCGATATTCAGCCGTCGTCCACAAATGAATTTCCGCCTTAATGATTGAAAGATCTTTTTCATAAGATTATCGGCATCATTCCAAATATGCATGAAATGAAAATTAGAATAGGTTTCCTGAAAGACAGAAACAGCCAGAAATGTTCAATGATGACAGAAAAACCTCATGATATTGTTCACGTGAAATCCTTATCATTAGCCAGCATTCTCTATCCAAATGGATTTCAAAATGAATCGTGAAAAATAGTGTATTCAGAACCTGTGGCTCAACAAGGGGCTCCACTGAGCTATAAATCGAAAGTCTCCAAACGCTGTGGTGATTTGGACCGGGTGTATTTGAAAGGAGGCGTCAACCAGCTTCCGTCTCCGTCAGATAAATTGCACACACACATATATATTATCCTCCTACAATGATCTAAAATCGTATGTACCCATCTGCTATACGTTAAAATGTAATGGATACACAGACCGAGATAAAAGCCAAGGAGAATATTTTAGCATATACCAACGGTTATTGCCCATTAAAAGATTATGGAAGCAAGAGATTGGATATGTTGATAAGTTATCTGTTGATCATGCTGGAAAAGAGAGCATAAGCATGCACGTTCCTGCATCTTTCAACAAAGCAATAATGTCAAGCAATCTTTCCTGTCAAGATATCGATTTTCAAACACTTTGAAAAGATTATACTTGGGGTAATGCAAATTCGGAGAATTATCCTAATATAATATTAATACACGGAAATTAGCCTAGTTTTATGTATACTATGATTTATTCTTTTAATTTGGTGCTAATGCTATTATATGAATTAGGTCTTTGGATTATGGACGCGGAAATTCTTTAATGGACGACAGCTGAATATTGAATAACGGACTAGACGCTTGTATCTATTCATATCTTCTCAGGGATCACTATCAGACATCATTTTGACTAGTGAACTAATATCAACAATTTTATTTAAACGATCTTCCGCATTGTTCTTATTACGGGTACAACGAACCATTTTTAAGCTAAAGCTCTGAAAGGGATGAGGCATTATACTGTACACCACGGTGTCAGGACACTTCAGCAGTCGACATTTCGGTCTACGACATTTAGACAGGCGACATATATCGGCAGTCATATTTTAAATTTATACTGTTTTTGACACTGCTAAGTATCTCATATACGTGTATGCAAGATTTGCTCATAATAATAAATCGTCCACATGCGAACATAGAAATTTAGTTTGTTCTATCTAATTCAGTGTCTTGAATTCAAATTGGGTAGAAAGAGCTTGACCTCATCATACGAAAACAATAGATCACTATCTCTGATTTTCATGAACACATATTTGTGTGATGTAGATTTGATGTCGGCATACTTGCCATATGAGCTATGATGAGTAAAGCTGGGTGAAAATGTTGACTCCCCACTTATCGTCTGCCGAAATAATTAGACTTTAGAAATGCTGCACAGCAAATGAAAGATACGAACGAGTAGCTACTTCGGACCGAATTCAATGAACATGCAGATATGTCTTTAAAAGCTCTCAGGTGGATATATTATATCGCTCAAGCTTAGCTGTGGTACATTGGAAGAGGTCATACTGTAGACATGTACGTCGCACAAAGTCCATTCTACTTCATTTAGGAAGCATTTAGCTCCCAATGTTTGCGCAATTATCCGTACGACCATTCTGCTTATAGTGGTCTTGAATGAGATCATGTAGTCCGTGCACGACAATGACATTATCATATACACAGAAAACAGACCGAAATTCTCTTGATAACCACCCCACGTCTATCAACTCTATAGAGTACCATTTGACGGTGAAGCATGGTTAATTATTGTCATTTTTCATCAACCTTGGCTTAATATAACATTATAGCACTCATGGCCGTCATCGTTCTTACACCAGCCCACCAATTGACCGGTGATATTATATTTAACCAGACCCCATACACAGGAACGGCCATTCATCTCCCCTTATCGTCCCGACTTAGTTGAAACAATTCTTCACATGTGCCGGTATTGGCAATCACAGCAATACGTTCAATCGACAAAATGGCATACAACGGACTATTAGCGGGCTTGATTGAAAACGCATAGCTTTTCACAATAATTGAGGCATAACAATTTTCCATTCTTTAAGCACTTACAGGAATTCGCTTAAATAAGCAAAACAAATTGTTTGTCAGTTAGAAGGCTATAATCGCTGACACTATTTACGAGAAACTAGCTTCTGTTCACTGAAACCTGGATTGTAATTGATTTTAATGCCAACAGCTTAATACGAAAAATTGCTTCGGTGGGCTGCGGATTTGTCACATATGACGTCAGTATTGGTTTGACTGGATGTATCAAAATTATATCCAAACCTTGGGCGTATCTACTGGAATAGGCGAAAGTTTGCTTGATGCCAACCACAACGTATACGAAGTTCGGGTAAAACTGCCTACCCTCCGTTGCAGACCGTATACATATGCTGCGTGCCTTAGTTAATATAACAGCGAAAGCACTCAGCTTTTTATCCACTGTTTCCAGGGTAGCGATCAATCACTAATGGTAGTATCAATATTCACTCAATAATATTTTGCGTTTTATCACGCTGCAAACCATATAATGTGTGTCGATCATTCGGTATCTGCTTGTCAAGCCAGAGCAGTAATTGCATCTGGTGATATCCTTGTATCACAAACATGTATAGCAGTATAGTCTAGCGTAATTATTCCCCAGCTAAACTATAATATTCTCTCTAAAACTAAACATAATAAATTATTATATTTATAAAAAATAGAATTTCCATACTAACAGGATAATAAGAGATTTATTTTGAACTCGCGCGGCTTGTGGACTCTTAATTGCCCAATATACAGTAACAAAGTTCTAAGTCATTCGTATTCATTAAAAAATTACTTGAACTTGTTGTGGTCATGGAATAAAGCACTTGGGTACTGGTAGATGCTGTAACCATATTTCTAGAACTACTGGTAAACAGATTGCAAAAACGATATCCACGATTTGCCAATCTAAATATCTCTAGTTCAAAGCCCATTTGCATACCAAATTTTTATCAGATTTAAAAATCTTTGAAATGCAATATCTCAGTAACCATCACAGATATTTTCCTTAAATGAATATTAATATTTTCAAAACAAAAACTGGCAACAACATATCTTTCTCTGTCTCTCTCGCTCTATCTGTCTTTCTCTCTCTCTTGGGTTCCATTAGCCAAAAATTGTGTTGAGCACAAACTGAATGTTGTTGTGTTGGAGCTTACAGGGTATGTACCAAATATTCTTGATTAGAGAGCCAGTATAGGCACTAATTAGTTAATGTTAACATGCTGTTCTCGCAATACCAGTTTTCTGGATGAGTATTCAATATATTTCATCACAACTGTTTCTTCTAAATAACAATTCAAAGAAGATCAAATTTTCGAAATGCCTAAAATACAACTATAATCCAATATATACAAGGATCACCAAACTATAAATTCAAATGTTAAAATTCATCTGCGAAACAAAAGATCTATCTTGATGATTAGTTCAGGTGTATCTACAGACATAGAGCATTAGATCGTGTTCGTTCACTTTGGTCCACTAGTTCTCTTTAAAGGCCGAGTGAAATTATTGGGCCCTCTAGAATTAAAGCGACCCTATATGTCGGTCATGTCAATTAATACACTACCATTGACGAAAGAAATGTATCCATGTGTATATTATATATATATATGATGGCAAATTGTCAAAATATTGAACGTGAACATGCTTACTACATATTTAAAATGTTTTCTCGACAGGCAGTAATGTCTGGATTCACTTGTGGCAATGCCCAAAGGATAATCTGTTCCAATTATTTTCCAATTTCTCACAAAGGAAATGTATATTACTTTCTCGATTCAAGAAGACATGGTTCCAGGCACATTCCTTGCAAGTAAGTCACAATAATCCTTGACCAGGTAATTAATAAGGCCACGTATCGTTATCTTATTATCAGCTGTAGGTGTCAACATATTTTCTCCATGTCATGCGAAAGAAGCTCTCTGGGAGTATATTTCGATATTTTCAATTCGCCGTGCGATAAGGGAAACAGCGGAGTTCAAAGAATCGACTATCACAGTCATCAACACCCTTCTAATGACAGGATCGGGAATAAAATTTCATGTCAAACTATCTAGCGTCATGAGGGTATCCCAAATCACAAAGGAACACGCACAAACCTAATTAGATTGTATCCATATACAGCGCTTCACACATTGTCAAGATGTTACCTCTGTGCTGATATTCTGAAGCCAGGACCGCACATGTGACAAGTCACCATCTGTAATGGTGTGTGCTCTCCTTAACGATTCCTTTGTTACACCGGGACCGTGAGACCGAGACGACTCTATTCTGTGTTTGTTCTTCGTGGTGGTTGGTCCAAATTTGGGCCGTGCTGTACCATCATTTGTATCATCGCTCCGTGACATTAACTTGCTTGCAGCTGCATGTTGTCCAACTTGTTCTTCAGATTTCGTAGTACACACTAAATTGTTGGACTGTTCGTCCTGTTGAGAAATTTCTGGCGTTTCTGACCGATCCTCGGCTACTTGAGTTAATTTTTTACGAGGAAATATAAATCTTTTCTTACCGACTGGCTTTCCATTTTTGGACATCATAGGTGGTGGTGTCGGTGGCCTTACTTTACGTCGTCTCCGGAACAGGTCCTCGGGACACGTGTTCGCCCGCCTTCGAGGGGGTGATGAGAGCAGAAAGAAAGCTCCCTCGCTTGCGTTTTTCTGTTCAGGAACAACTCTCTCCAATTGCTCAGAAAAATCCTCCACTCTTATTTCAGGTAACGTCAATATCTTGTTGAATGAACTAGCCGGTAGTGTTTTAGATCTCGGTCTCATCTGAAACTCATCGCCGAGAGGCTCCTCATCGTTCTCCTCCGAAAGCACATAAAAACTGCCCATAGAACCGCTATCCTCTTCATCAGACATCGTCTCTCCTTCGTCGAGACTAAGCTTGCCCAGTCTGAACTGAATAGACTTGCTTGTGATCGTTTTCCCGTTAATTCGACTGTCCTGGTGGATGCTTTGTGCCAGCATAGCAGGCTCTGCTTGATGCTTAACATTATCCATAGTGTGAGGAGTAGAAGTTTTAAGTGCCTTACGTTTCGATCGAACGGCTTCAATGGTGCGAGCTGTCATAGTCCGCCGAGACAATCTCTCATCCATCGCTGATCGTGTTGTGAATCTCAGCTGAAATTGCTCTGCTCTGATATCAGCCAATGTAGTAGGCCGGGGGCGTAGTTTTACGCTACCTGGTTTCTGCGTATGCTTTCTGGTCTCTCTGTTTGAAAGTACATCGACGGGAAAACGTGTCACTCTATCTGACGGCTCGCCTTGAACTGTAATCGAGGCGTTTTTCTTTCACTGACTTGATTTCTGCAGCCTGTTCGAGATAAATCACGTGGTTTGATCTTTACAATTCTCCCCAACTGGAGCCAAAACAGGAATCTGATTAACTGAATATCAGGTCGAGATATCAGGGCGACATGTTAAAGTTCGAAAGAGGTGTGAAGCATTGCCTAGACTGTCGGCCTCTTTTTATACTCCGTCCACCTAAGATAGTGACCGTAAACGCCCTTATGGTGCTCCTATGTCAACACGCGCTTCTCTTCTCTCGCAAATCTAATGTGGTGTGAGGTCTTGATGAGAGAGAGTCACTCATAACCATTCTCCCAACGCCAGAGTTTGTAACCTCCAAACCGTCGGTAAACAAGACTCTGACTTCATCCCTATACAAATGCCTGGCGCGCAGCCGCATTGCGTTTTTTCCGCTGAGCCAATGAGAGCGCGTGTTATATTTTCCGGCTGACTACGTCATCGCAGCTGATCACCGCGTGGAGACGGGCGGTCATATTGTAAACAACATTTGACAGGCTAGCATTCCGATTCACGCTGAGAACTATTGTAAGCATTACTTCATAATGACCCTGGAAAATGGATCAAGCATGTGGTAGATGTGACCAGACAATCAACAAGCGTGTGTCTTTCAGAAAATTATATTATGGCCATGTGTATCGAATGATATCTGTGTCTCATGTCTCCGGTCTTGAACTCAGTGACGGAGGGTAAACACAACACAAATCAACGTCAACACAAAATATAATATTGAAAAATTACTCAGCCAAAATTACTCATCTGAACTTCAGCGAGGTATATATTATTATATATTTATTTGGAACAAGTAAGTAATAAAAACAACAAGTGAAGGAGGTGGACGAGAAATATGCAACGGCACACATCATTGGCCTAATTTCCTCACAGTACTAAATATTAAATAAAGATATCTGCAGTTAAATGTGTTTCCCCGGTTATAACTATAAATAATATTAAGATTTTGTCTGAAAATAACGGATTTCAGTTCAGCAACTGTGCAACTGTGATTTAATTTAATAATTGATAATTCAGTAAGCCAATCATACTGGTGAAGCTCAGACTTTTTGCGTATCAGCATATTAAAGTCATCGTCAATCCATATTTATAAAGGATAGAATGTTACAATCCCGACACCGCCATGGATGTATATATTCATGGTACACGTGTGTGTACACGTGTGTGTATTAGCACGAAGTGTTTCGAGCCCTTTGTGCTCTCGTCAGGGGAGATAGGGGACACTGTGTATTATCGCATACTGTTAGTGTTTTAATGCCAAGTTTTTATAGACTTGAAAGGTTATAGGTCACCCTTTGTGCGTATTTGCACAGATCATAAAGGGTACTGGCAGGCCAATTCTGTCGTTATATTTGATCAAACAGCGACCTGATAATTAGCAAATCGCGGTTCTCTTCTTGATTTAACAGTAATTCGAGGCTTGAGAATACGAATGAATAAGGTTTCTCCTGTAGTTTTTCTGTCGCAATCGCCAGGTCCAAGATATGTGGGAGTAAATCCCAGGGCTCGAAGTACATTTACTTGCTCGTTCATGATGAAAGTAAACTGACAGATCACAAATACCAGTCCGGTTCTTTAAACAGGACGCCCCTCAAAGATTTGCCGCTGTTCGTTCTCGTCGATATACAACGCCTATGTTGATTGGCTCGCCGAAGTTACGCTGAGCTTTTCGGAAATCTTCGGCCCCATTCGGTAATCTCAACAAGTTCGCTTCATTTAGTAACGGAGGCGGTTGATTGGGCGAGAACCATGCGCAGAAAAGCTGCGCGCCGCAATTAGCCCCACTTTGACATCAGAGGGTATATACGACAATAGGGGATATACAATCTGATGCCATGAGAATGCTCATAACAGGATCGAAGGAAAATCTTAAATGAGAACCGGTACGGATCGATGGTACATGTATCTATTCCGCGACAAGTTCAATTCATCTCCGACAATTTTCTCGAAAGCTCACTCTATCGTTCTGCTCCAATCGACTGCTGTTATCCTTAAAGTGTGTAATAATTTCAGCGAAAGCCGTAGAGTTCTGGCGACCCATCCTTCGGTTTGATTTAAGCACAATCCGATAACGAACAATATAGAACTATACAACCAATCGTGCAGCCATATCCATGGCAACGGTATTGTCGTCAAAACTCAAACTTCTTATCAGTAGCCCATGGGTATAATTATATTGTATTAGTAAATTTAATATGTACTTTGAGGGACAATTTAACAAGAACCATTTTCTTGCATGTGAATAAAATTCTTCGCTCTTCCGGACGATTTCGCACTAGAACAGTTGTATCGGTATTCCAATATATCCCCAATTGAATATATTTATCGATTTTTTTCAGATCTGAATCTTTGCAACATCAGCAAATTCATACCGTGGCGATACCATGGTAGCATGTCAGTGTGAATTATTTCTTTTTATCGATTATACTAAACTATCGTATCATTTAATAATTCAGAACTCTGCCGTTTAGCCTTTCATCATCAGTGTTACACCCTTCAGGGCTTATCCGAGTTAATAACCCTGAGAACGAGCGCTCTAAGTATCTGTGCAAATACATACACAACCTGAAGGCGAAGGAGATTGACACAGTATATCACAATGCTTCCAACAGAAACAAAATAATACATATGTCAGATGTATATCATTCTCTTGGCATCAGATTGTATATCTGCATGCTACTGTCAGATATTACATCGACTTTTGGGAGGTTACAGACTCTGACAAACGAAGAATGGGTGCATTTATACCGTACCATATTCCCTACAATATTATGCGGTTCATAACAGAGCCGGTGTGATGGATAAGTACGGAGCCGTGGAAGGGACATGCGTTTTATTTATATTTTCACCCTTAGGAAAACAGAATTTTTTTCCTTTTTCTTCCAAAACTTGTGAAAAAGAAATTTTATTTATATTTTCGGTATTCGAAAAAAAACAAAAAAAACGCATGTCCCTTCCACGTCAGTGAAAAGGGATTTATTTTTTTATTTTTCTGGCCGTCAAAATAAAAGTTTTTCTTCTTTTGCATCAACTGAATTATCTCGGGCCCTTAGATAATTGCCCAACGAGAAAGCAGCATAGTGGGCTATGGTACGAGAATCGCAGGCTCTCATTGGTCAATTATCTTGGACCCCGAGATAATATCTAGGGCCCCGAGATAACCAGCCAATGAAAACCGCTTTTGTTCTCCCCTATTCATCCGACCGCCATTTCGCCTTTGTGCTGCTATTCTGTGAAGGTAATACCATAGTTCAATGAAAGCCAAGTATACCCGTCATTAATGACTACTTATGGGGAAACATTCACATCATAGTTGAAGCGGGCCAACGCCGCAAATGGATGATAATTCTATAAGGAAACGATACTAAAGGAAAGTTTTCATTGGCTGATTATCTCGGGGCCCTAGATATTATCTCGGGGTCCAAGATAATTGACCAATGAGAGCCTGCGATTCTCGTACCATAGCCCACTATGCTGCTTTCTCATTGGGCAATTATCTAAGGGCCCGAGATAATTCAGTTGATGCAAAAGAAGAAAAACTTTTATTTTGATGGCCAGAAAAATAAAAAAAAATTCCCTTTTCACTGACGTGGAAGGGACATGCGTTTTTGTTTTTTTTTCGAAGACCGAAAATATAAATAAAACGTCTGTCCCTTCCACGGCTCCGTAGATAAGAATGTCCTGGTGATTAGTGTCCCTTTTCATATCTTTTTCTATTGGGAACCAAGGACAGTCACTTGTCCCTAATGTGGAGAAAAGTGTCATAGCTGGGTTTAGAGATAGGACCCGGACACTCTTAGCCACCGGACATTCTTAGCCTCCACACCAGACTTGAATGCCCCTTGAGGAATACCTCTTAGCGATTTAGCTATCTCTATATTCATCCTCATTGTGCTCACAATATCAAAAGTTCTGCACTGCGTCTTCACGTCTCTGTGATTATTTAGTTTTTATTAAACCATTTATTCAAACTGATCCCACAGGCCTAAAGGAGATCCAGAAGAAGTTAGTCGCCGTTACACAGCCCGCTCATTTCTTTGAATTAATACGGACCGTGGGTTGAGTCAACGTAAACATTGCGTTGAATTCACACTACCTTCATGCTACATTAACATAGATCTTGTATCCAATTAAAGCAGTACTTACGTTAATTTTATATACGTGCTGCATGGGAGTGTAAGGGAGGAAGTAGGATATATCCCCTTACTTACACACTTACGTTAATTTTAGTGTGACTATAATTGTCATCATTCATATTCCAAATGTTATTATAAAGAATAATTGTGTTGATAGAAAGCGAAAAAAGGAAATATTGAAGATTTTGTTACTCCCCACGGCATACAATGGGCGCAGAAATTGCTCCATTGCGTAACGTTCTCAGACTCATCTAAAGACGTCATAACATCTGGAGATTTAAGGCTGATCTTGTTGACGGTGCCGGTAGTTCGCGCCAGAAACCACCAGTCAATCAACCGATGATCTAGTTGATCTTAGTACATTAAGTGTAATCGAGCTCAAAAAATTCGTCATTCAGCTTGAATCACTGAACAATTGCCGATGATGGTTGTTTACCGCTCAGCTTCAAATTTCGCCCAACTTGAATCGGGCGAGTCTCAGTTAAAAAAAAACTAGGGGAAGAGATTCTTCAGTTGGCGGAGATAACCTCAAACAGTTTACTTTTAAGAATTACCTCCATGGGAATGGCCCCGCCAGTTTTTTTCTCAAATTATAAACTCTGACCAGGAGTAGTTCAAATGTCCGTAGATGGAACATCGCTGGATCAAAGAGTGAGTGAGTAGTACGGTTTAACGTCGTTATCAACCTTGTTTCATGCTGAATTACCCTGGACACTGATCAGCCCAGCCAGTACACCACCAACGCTATTAGCCGTACCACGTCGCTTGATCAAGTTTTGCCCGTGACGTAGTACTGAAAGTGGAAGTCATCAGACACGGCTTCCCACAGCCAAGATGGCGGGGTCCACTTCGATCACTACGCCTATATCGTTCTAGTAACGTTTGAAACGCGTTTCAATGGGGTTCTCAGCGCGTTATAGAATAGGTTTGTTTGCTTCTCGAAGCTACCCGGTTATACCTCGCAAAAACGTTTAGTCCTCTGTAGATTCCTTTATCTTTCGTTTCGTTTCGCTTCGTCGGGTGTATATATTGTTTGGTGAGTACTTTTTCTCACCTCTTGCATATCTCTTCAATTTATTACCTGTATATGGCAGGGTTCTGCTAGTGGACTGTTAGTCCCCAAGGCCCGCCCTCTGTACATGTCACTCGAAAAATATATGTAGGTTTATTGTTATGGTGGGAAATTTAAGCCATACGACATCGGGCATTACAGGCTAGTTTCTCTGGGTATTCTTAAATTTACCATGTTGAGGTGTTTACTCCATCAGACGTCCACGATGTTCATCCATTAACATCAGATGTATTGTTTGAGCTGATCTGTCATCACAGCTCTCGAGCTAGCGTATCTAATTCTGCTTAAGCCGGTGCTAGGAGCCGTGTGGATGCTTCATAGTCTCCACATGAACAGCTACAATAAAAGCGCGGTTGAGATACTAAGGCTACTTCCGAGAATTCACCGTATTCTCGGGTCTGAATGTTAGGTGCCGCCGGATGCTTTCCTGTAGAGTCATATGGTTGCTTTTTATTCGCCAGACGTCGTCAATTTGTCCCACCTCTTGCATATCGCTGTCAAAATTTGTCAAGAAATATCAGACATCGATCGTGAAGGACAGTTTTGCTTCTTCTGGATTATAATTTACTGCACTTTCCAGTAAACGTAGTAGTAGTACACTGGGAGCTTTGTCCACAGATGATTATTCAACATTGCGAAGTCGATATATTACAAAGTGTAACGGAATATAATTTACTGTACTTCCCAGTAAGCGTAGCAGTCGTAGACTAGCAGCATTGCCCACATATGATTATTCAACATCGCGAAGTCGAAATTTTGCAGTGTGACAGAATGTTTGTTTATTTTTTAAAATAGTCTATGGAATTGCGATTGCAGTGTACGAATATTTACATACCTTTTCAGTCGACAGAATTTTCATGAATGAACTACATTTCTTCTCGATTTTGTTGTGTTTTGTTTGAAAACGGTAAACCATTGAACAGCCAAGCAGAGACGGAATGAATGTTCTTCAAGGTAGTTAACCCGCCAAAATACCGGGGACAATATTATCTAGGCGTGCAAGACGTAAATCGCTAGATATTCTTCACAATTTGGATAGGTAAACAGGAATTTCCCATTACACAGGCATCATTATACTATTGAACAGTTCATCTATGTATCCGAACTATATGATATAGCGGTATTACTCTGTCGGTGTAACATATATCAGTGTGCCTCACGATTCCCCGACGGTTAAAGAAACGGTCAATCGATTATAAATCGATATGCGAGAAAAATAACGGTTGGAAAAACGACTCAGGGAGCGCTCCTTCAGCTCATCGACGTGTCTGAGCTTTTGAAACACATTAACAAACGTATACGTCTAGCTAGGATTTCGGTTGCCTGTAGAAATTGCATTCATGACACGGTGTGAAGGCTTCACAGTTTCATGAGCTCGTAGTGCACATTTCTATAGGAATCATACCACTTTGATATAACTGCTCGCAAACTGGCACCAAGATATTGAACTGAGAAGGGTAAATAACGACCAATTGCATGAAACGAAATAATTTTTGAGATATGAACAGTCAAGTTCAGAATATGGAGTGATGTTATTGTTTTAAATTTCCACCGGTGGAATTAACATATCACAACTAATTGCCATCAAGGTGATAGATCCCAATTTTGCTAAGTACTAGTACCGGTAGTGCGCGGTTGTCGTTTTAATTAGGAGTCATATTGACAAATACCCGACGAATCGAATTTCTCTTCGGGGAGTTCCTGTTATTAGTACGGTAATATGTATGGCACGGTCGTGGTTGTATTCACTTCAGCCATCACAGTTTCGACAATCGTCAACGCTGGAGGCTACAAAATTGCGTAGCGATGTTCGAAAACACGATAATATGCAGAATCAAATAGGGAGACACAGTTACACAATTTCCGTCTCACTCTCCTTCGTAATAGTGGACTCAGATAGCATTATCTCGGTCGTTGAAGCTGTTGGGACATCATATTGAGAACTCAATGTTGATGTGAAATCTGCAGGGCTCTTACCGATTCAATAACGAGGCCTGGGGATCACGTTTTCACCCTGGATCCTAATTGCTGCTTCAATAACATAACCGTTGCGGTTTATAGTGTTGGACATCCTGCCTTGCAAATACAGATTAAATATATTATTAGGAACGATGTTCACAGTTATGGTTGTGTTCGATTTCTAAGTGAACTATTTATCATATGTTTAGACATAATAAACTATACAGGAGGTTCATTTAAGCGGCGAATGCCTCTGTTCGGTAAAGCAATGCTTTCGCTGGATCAGGTGTTTCCCGTGACGTAGTACTGAAACAGGACGTCATCAGACACGGCTTCCAACAGGCAAAATGGCGAGGTCCACTTCGACCTTTCCAAAGGTAAAAGCTTTCGATGTTCAGTGTCTTCACGTATATCGTTCTATAAACGTTTGGAACGCGCTTCAATGGCGTTTTTAAAGCGTTTTATATTCGTTTTGTTTTCTTCTCGAAGAACGCGTTTATACCTCGCAAAACGTTTAGTCATCTGCAGATTCATTTATCTAGCGAGTACAAAATAGATGACATCAGGGTTTCAAATTAGCAAACTTAAGGATAAGCGTTTACATATATTAAAATAAAAGCCACAAATGTTTATTTCATAGCACAAGGAATAAATAATAGCGGCTATGGAGAACCCGGCGCGATGGCTTGGTTTGCGGGATTTGAACGAAAGAGAAAACGCGTTCATAAACGCGTTTCGATCAGAGCAAATGCGTTTGATGAGGGAAACGGGTTCTGATAAACGAAATATTTATGACATCGTAAGCGATATTCAAAGCGTTTCGCTTCCTATAATTTGGTGAAACTAAACGGAAATATGCCGAAAAAAACTTCGCAAGTTGTAATAAAAAAATTAGATTACCGTCTCCAACGACAGTAAAATGGTTTCTGTCAGAGTCTAACCTTTGTAATAGGAGGCTAGTAGTATATAGAAGACGGTACAGACCATATTTTGACGAGTGCGCAGGTGTTTCTGCGCAGATTTGTGGCGGAAGTGTGGCGGGGTTTCCCAGTGGGGGTTTCCCAATGACCATCACGTGATCAATGCATGTGAACAGGGGTCACAGGGGTCATTGTGGGTGGTGGTGGAGGTGGTGGGACCAAAATGGCGACTTGTGGGTGGTGGTGGAGGTGGTGGGACCAAAATGGCGGCTTGTGGGTGGTGGTGGAGGTGGTGGGACCAAAATGGCGGCTTGTGGGTGGTGGTGGAGGTGGTGGGACCAAAATGGCGGCTTGTGGGTGGTGGTGGAGGTGGTGGGACCAAAATGGCGGCTTGTGGGTGGTGGTGGAGGTGGTGGGACCAAAATGGCGGCTTGTGGGTGGTGGTGGAGGTGGTGGGACCAAAATGGCGGCTTGTGGGTGGTGGTGGAGGTGGTGGGACCAAAATGGCGGCTTGTGGGTGGTGGTGGAGGTGGTGGGACCAAAATGGCGGCTTGTGGGTGGTGGTGGAGGTGGTGGGACCAAAATGGCGGATTGTAGAAAAACGTATAAAAGGAGGCGATTTTTAGCGGTGGGGTGTATTCATTGCACTACCCTGCGGAGCACTCTGACTGACCTGACCTGACCAGCCTGCCTGCCTGCCTCTAGCCTGCCTGCCTGCCTGCCTGCCTCACCTCTAGCCAGCCTCACCTGCCTGCCTGCCTCACCTCTAGCCTGCCAGCCTGCTTGCCTACCCGCTTGTATTAGACGAAAGCATGAGACGTGGAGAACATTTTCCCTGGGACCCAGCAGCACCTCCGGTTGAAGTCTTGCCTGAAGACGAGCGTGTGAGGGAGACCTGCACTCTTACACCGGACTGCACCCTATTGTTGTATCCCAAACGCGTGGAGCTCATCGATGACGACAGTAGGTGTTGGTGTACGTCTGAACCAGCGCGTGTCTCTTTATCCCCGGAAGGCTGGACTACCTTGAAACGGGTGTTATTGGGTGACCTCGATGGTGATAGCATTCACCTGTGTGACGACGTCTACATTTTCCGCGGTCCCTATTTTGCTCGACTCCTCTGTCTCAAGCAATGTGGTTTTACTCTGGACCCTGATCTATGGACAGCCTTGGAAAAAGTAATCCCCATGGTCGATGAAGTACTATCTCTATAGTAGCCACATAACCCATCGGAATACTGCGTATCACGGACTACACCCATATAGCTAGGCGCGCATGTGTGACCTGGTCTATAAAACACATCCCTCTGGATCCTACACCTTCATTTCTACGGTTGCAGAGCCATGGCGGAGATCCAGCCCTATGCGACTCGCAATTTACAGCATGCCACCGTGGTGAATTCATTCACGGGTTACCGAGCTGTGGTCCGGTCCATGTTTGCAGATGGCGACGACAACGAGGGACGACGCCAGATCCTGAACGAGTTCACAGAAGCGGTCCTCCACAGAGTGCACTCGATGGAGAGGCGTGCCATCACTTACCACTACTGGACTATGACAGCCATCCTTGATGCTCGGGCTATGGACCACGAGCGCTCACGCCGGAACCAGCTACGGCTGGTTGGCCTAGTCATGGTCTGTGCCCTATTGACCCTGGCGCTGTGGTATTGACAATATAAATACGAGGGTCAGACAGAGTGTGTGTCATTCACCGTTCGACATTTGGAGCAAGCATGTCATCCGACCTACGAGCCATCCTGCCCCTTACGCCCCAGGTGGGGTTACACGTCTATGAAGATAAAGTCACCCTCGTGGAAGACCGTGGAGATATTTGCTGGTCGCCCGCTGAGACCGTATCGAATACGGTGACACTACCTCGTGACGGCTGGACCAAATTCAAACGGGTGTTGAGCGGTGAGCTCGACAGAAACCTCATCCACATAGACAATGCCAACTACGTACACCGTGGACCCTTCTTCGCCCGTGTGGGACGTTACCAAGACCCTACGCGAGGCTTCACCCTAGACCCTGATCTGTGGTCAGCCTTGGAGAAAGTGGGGCCTATTGTGGACCAGCTGTTTACACCGGACGAGCGGTCATCAGACGAGTTGGGGTGGGCTCGTGCTATTGAGGACGCGCTGGCTGAACCCCATGAACAACTGTCTAGTCATGAACCCGACGACGACGAGGCTATAGACTATCCGGCTGAACTGAGTCAACCAACACAACGGTGGTAGAAACTTGTTATAAATAAACCATACTCTCCGGGTCCATCATCATTGTGTCACCATGAAGCGCTGGGAGAAGGTGTTGGATAACTTATACTACAGTCCCGACAGTCCGGCGGCCTATAGTGCACTGTCGGCTCTCTATCGAGCGGCCAAACCCCCAGGGGATACAACGTGCTCAAGTCCGAGATTGGTTAAGAAAACAAGACACCTATACCTTACATCGAGCTGTCCGTCGCCATTTTCTACGGAACCGGGTCATCGTGGGAGGAATAGATGCCCAGTGGCAAGCGGATTTGGTCGATATGAGCGCCTTTGCCAAACACAATGATGGTATATCTTGACGTGCATCGATATTCTATCGAAGTATGCGTGGGTGGTACCCATCCGGACGAAAACGGGGGCGAATCTCATAGCGGCGTTCAAAGATATCTTCAAGACCGTGCGCAAACCTTTGTATTTGCAAACCGACGAAGGCACGGAATTCCTCAACAGACGGTTCCAAGCCTTTCTCAAGAAACAGAAGGTCTTCTTCTTCCATACGTACAACGAGACCAAGGCGTCCGTGGTGGAAAGTTTCAACAGGACATTTAAAGGCCGCATGTATAAATATTTCACCTATAAGAATACAAGGCGGTACATCGATGTTCTACCGAAACTGGTGAGTGGTTACAATCAAGCCTATCATCGAAGTATACAGAGAGCCCCCATTACCGTGACCCAACGCAATGAAGCCCAAGTCCGGCGTGTCTTGTACCCCAGGCCATCGTAACGAGCACCGAAGGCGGTGTTCAAGGTCGGGGACCCTGTACGGATCAGTAAAGTCAAGGGCAAGTTCGAGAAAAGTTACTTGCCCAACTGGAGCGATGAGCACTTCCTGATTAAACGGCGCCTACCCCGACAGCGGCGAGTCTATGAACTGGAAGATCTTCAAGGGGAACCGTTGCTAGGCACGTTTTACGAGCCGGAATTACAGCCTGTCGTAAAATCACAGCAAGACTACTACACGGTGGAGCAGATTTTGAAAACGGAACGTCGACGTGGCAAACTGTTTCATTTCGTGAAATGGCAAGGCTGGCCCAGTTCCTTCAATTCCTGGGTCGCTGCCAACCAGGTGAAACGGCTATAAAGCCAGACACCACTGCCGTCATCCTTCATTCCACGTCCAACCATGAACACGGTGCAACCGTCTCTGAACACAGCGTCTTCCAGAACGCGCAAAGTGCAAGTGGTCTTTGGGGTGATAGTGCTAACCCTGCTGAGTGTGTTGTACGGAGGTGTGTTTTACGACGTAGCCTATGTCAGTACGTTACTTAACCAACTGAGAACACCAGCCATCAGTGAAACCGGTCTACAGAGAGCATCAGTCGTATCGAGCCCAGTCACCACCACCACCACCCCGTGTACAAGCCACGTCGAGTGTAAGCTCTACACCTACATCAAGTACACCCACTACGTCTGAAGACCCACCGGATTTCATCCCTCACAGTGAACCGACAACGACGACCCACGTTGTACCCATCACCACCATCATCATCCCTGAACGTGAACAGACAACGACAACCGACGTTGTACCCACCACCACTCCAGTTCACTCGTACCAAATTTACAAGAGTGGGTTACCACGACAGCGGATACACCTCCAGCCATGGACCCTCGGTGGCAGCATCCCTTCACCTGCGTCATCGCAGGACCGACGGGCTCCGGCAAAACGCACTTCGTCAGGAAGCTCCTTCAACACGCCGACAGCATGATCACTCCACCCATTGCCAGAGTCGTGTGGTGTTACGGAGAATGGCAGGAAGCGTATGCAGCAATGCCCCACATCACGTTTGTGGAAGGCCTACCTAACCTGCCGGATTTGGAACCCGACACCTTGGTGGTTCTGGATGATCTCATGGCGGAGACGGATGCGCGGGTGACCCAACTCTTTACCAAAGGCAGCCATCATCGACGGCTCAGCATCATCTACATTGTGCAGAATCTGTTCAGTAAAATCAAAGAACATCGGAACATCAGCTTAAATGCCCACTACCTGGTGGTCTTCAAAAACCCGAGAGATACCACTCAACTGCTGCACCTGGCGAGACAGATGTATCCCGGCCGCACACCGTTTGCATTGGAAGCCTTTAAAGATGCGACAACCCCTCAGCACGGGTATATGCTCTTCGACCTGAAGCAAGCCACCCCCGACCACCTTCGACTACGGACCGGGAACGTGTACATGCAAAAATAATGTAAACACACCTACAGTGGCTCCCCCAGCTGGGGTGTGTGTTTTGATGATGGGGATAATAAAAAAGAATGAATACCACAGCAGGGTTGATTTTTTGTCTCTGAAGTAGATAAAAAGGGTAGGGTTGTGGGATCTGGCATTAGTTGTACATGATGTCTGCGCGAGTACGGAAGCACGCTCCCACGCTCCGTGTATTGAAGACGGCCCCACCCGAGTTAGTCCGAACCATTGTATGCGGTGCGGACCCTGCTCTCGTGTGCTGTCTGTGCGAGATTGGACTCAATATCTTAAAAGGCAACGTACCACTGACTCCGGCTCAGAAGACCAAGTTGGCCAAGCATAAGACAGGTCTAAGAACCTTAGTCCAGAAGCGAGTGTCTCAAATACAAAAGAAAAAGGTGTTACAGAAAGGCGGCTTTCTCGGGGCTATCTTAGCACCGTTGGCCGCTTCCGTGTTGGGTCCAGTATTGGGTGGACTCTTCGGCCGACAATGAACCACACGAAAAAAATGGTCCTCGTCGAACCTCGGCTCCTTCAAAACCTCCAATCGCCCTACCCTGTCCCACCTACGGTGAAGACGATAAACAACCTCGATGGAGAGATGCAACAGATCTTACAGAGACCGGGGTTAAGCGATAGTGAGAAAGTACAACGGTACAATGAGACGCTTCAGCGGTACATGACGTTCATGGACCAATACAAAACCCTCTCTGCTCCACCACCACCACCATCACCACGTGACACACCGCCGACCTCAGCACCGCTCCAACAGCCGGGTGGAGTACCTTCCACAGACCCACAGTGGGTCGAAGACGAAGTCCTGAAGAGTGTACCTGCCTCGTTCAAGAAACAAGCTGGCCTGGTATTGCAACGGATGAAACAGAATCCTAACATGACTTGGAATGATAAGGCGAACTCCTGGTACAGAATCAGGTGGTCCCCGGGATCCACATGACGGATTTAGTGAATGACCTGATGCGTCAACGCAGGACGCACACGAATCCTCGAGGATGGGAGGTCTTCGCTCAAGGCTTGAAAGACATGCATGTACCACAGGAATTGGTGGGGAACCCCGAGCGCTGGGCCTTTATGCAGAATGTGAGTACACCACCAGAACCTTGGGAACCGGAGTCACCACCCAAATCACCACCACGGCGGGCACCTACGTTTTCACCCCTTTTACCACGCCACCCCCTGCAACCACCAAGAGCTAAGTCACCGCGACCATCACGACGATTAGCGCCCAAGGGCTGGGAGAAGTATTAAAACCAACAGCAGCAGCAGGACAGCTCAGTCATCATGCTTTACCTCACCCTACCCAGTAACAGCTCGGCTGATGTGTTTCCTGACAACACCTTGACCAAGTACGTGACCCAATTACCACAACCGTTGCATTTACCTGGACGCTGGGAATGTGGACTCGTGGATATCCAATACCCTTTCTCGTGGTACAACGTGCGAGCCAATGAAGTATGGTACGAGGTGACCTACGAAGGACAAGAAACTCGACTCAAACTACCCGGAGGTCAATACGATACCCCCAAGGAGTTCATGGGTGGACTGAGAAGTCTGATGCATTATAAGTCTCTACGAGACGTCACGAATACTTCAAAACCCATCAAATCTTTCCCCTTCAAAAATCATGTGGACTTCGATTACAACGCACACAACGACAAGGCCAATCTCACGCTCAGCCCCAACGTGAGTGTCGAACTCAGTGCTACCCTACAGCAAATGCTGGGTTTCAATTACCAGGGGTACGCTGGCCCCACCGGCGAGATAGGCCACATCCCGATGGACATGCGTGGTGGTATGTATGGGCTGTACGTCTACTCGGACGTGGTCGATGCACACATTGTCGGCGACAGCAACGTACCTCTACTGCGCGTCTGCCCGGTGAAAGGCACGTATGGAGCTCAAGTCACCCACAGTTTCAGGCATATCGTGTATCTACCGGTCAGTCAGACCGATATTAGCTCCATCGTCATCGATATAAGAGACGACACGGGACGACCGGTGCATTCGAACGAGGAAAAGTGGTGCTGACACTTCATTTCCGTCAAGTCCGAGCGGTTCACTTTGCATAATGAAGGTGCCTTATCAATGCCATACAGCCAGTTACGTCGATCATTACACCAAACAGGCCGGGGGTAACTTTCCTGCCTTTGCGGGTACACGCATGCAACGAGGACATGGACTGGGGAACATACTCGGGAGCATCGTCAAAACGTTCCTGCCCTTGGTGACGCGTGGGGTCAAAGCGATCGGCAAACAAGCGGTGCGCAGTGGACTGCAAGTGGCCGGTGATGTCTTGGGGGGTACGGCACCCAAAGAATCCTTGAAACGGCAGGCCAAAGAAGCGGGAGGCGTCTTGGTGGCCAAAGCACAACGCACCGTAGGGAATAAAAGAGCTGCCCCACCGAGACCACGCACCAGTCGACGACCGACCCAGCGACGACGCAAATCGAAGAAGACAAAGGATATCTTTTCTTAAAGATGGCTTTCATCCATGCCGAGTCGTGTCCTTCCACCAACAGTGAATTTGATTTATGGGCCGTCCCACCTACTCAGACCAGTGCCGAAGAGGGTCAGTGGGTGGAACATCTGCCCCTTTCCAGCATTACAGCCACAGGCCCCATTGAATTCACCATCACCAACGCAGATACGACCTACCTGGATTTAGCCCATACGTACCTATATGTGAAAGCTAAAATCACCAATAAAGATGGGACAGTCCTGAAAGCAGAGGCACCCGTGGGTCCAGTGAATCGCTGGCTTCATTCGCTATTCCAGCAAGTGGATATAGCCCTGAGTGATAAACTGGTGAGCGCCTCGACGAACACATACCCGTACCGAGCCTACATCGAAACACTGTTATCCTACGGGCGTGACGCTAAAAAGTCGTATTTGACAGCCCCGTTGTTCTACCGAGATACCCCAGGCAACATGGACGCGAGTCCTGATAATGCCGGCTATACGGAGAGAGTGGATTTCACAGCAGAGAGTCACTCGGTCGATATGATGGGACGTCTGCATGCGGACTTATTCATGCAGGACCGATACCTCTTGAATGGAGTACCTGTCAAAATACGACTAGTGCGCGCAACGCCTGCGTTTGCCTTGATGGCCCCGAATGAGGACCTCGAGTATAACATTGTCATCCAAGAGGCAAGTCTGTTTGTACGCAAAGTGAAACCCAGCCCAGGTGTACAGTTGGGGCACATCAGAGCCTTGGAGAAAAAACCAGCCCAGTACCCGATTCGACGAGTACAGACCAAGGTCTTTTCCGTTCCTAAAGGCAATATGATTGTCAATCAAGAAAACCTGTTCCTGGGGGATTTGCCCAAGCGTTTAACCCTAGCCTGTGTGGAGAACGTGAGTTATAATGGGACTCTCTCGAGGAATCCGTTCAACCTAAAAGCGTTCAACATCAATTTCGTGGCCCTGCATGTGGATGGCCAACAGGTACCGGCACGCCCCTTACAACCTAACTTTGGAACGGACAATTACATCCGGAGCTATCTGAACCTCTTCACAGCAACTGGCCAAATCAACCAAGACGAGGGAAATATGATCAGTCGAGACGATTTCGGCAGAGGGTACACATTGTTCTGTTTCGATCTGACTCCCACCTTAGACAACGATCATCAACTGAGTCTCATCAAGAAAGGCAACTTACGCTTGGAACTGCACTTCGGGACACCTTTACCGAAAACCATCAATGTGATCTGCTACGCTGAGTTTGACAACATCATTCAAATCGATAAAAGCCGTAACGTGCTGTGTGACTTCGCCACCTAACATGGATACAGACCAGATAACCACGGTGCTGGAGACTGACCCAGGAACACGTAGGGTGTTTCAAGGAGTGTTCGCCCGAGACGTGTTCCCATTAGACCGTGTGTATCCGGCTGCTTACGTCCTGAATACAGACCCGATGGATCGGCCCGGTCAACACTGGGTGGCCGTGTACTTGACAGAAGAGCAGGGTGAATACTTTGATCCGTACGGCCTACCACCCCTCCATCCCGATTTAACAGACTTCATGGATCAAGGCACAGAGACGTGGTGTTGGAATACTAAAACGTTGCAAAGCCTGGACAGTATGGTGTGCGGACAATATTGATTGTTTTACCTGTACCATCGATGCCGGGGAAGACCCTTATCTACCATCGTCCACATGTTTGACGAGTACCCCAAGGCCGAGGACCGAGATGTACTCGTCTATGACTGGGCCGCCCATCATTTCAATGTACAAGTCCCGTTCTGGGCTTGAATTCTTTCAATGAACACACGCCCCCCCTGTTCTGGGCTTGAATTCTTTCAATGTACAAGCCCCTTGTTCTGGGCTTGAGTTTTCACGTGGTTGTTCTCACGTTGTTGTTGTTCACTGAATAAAAAACAAAATGAGATCTCACCAAAAAACCCTGTCTTGTGTGTTTTATTCATAATGCATCTGGAGATTCAGTCAAACTGAAATCAGTGGTGTAGGATGGGGCCAAAATGTAACCCACCAAGGTTAGAATGCAAGCGCACTATAGTAAAAATAGAGAGCCAATGAGATCAGCCCACAGACCAAGTACGTGTATTTGGTCTAGGTTTGGAGCGGGCATTTCATTGAAGTGCGTGTATACGGTGAGTGAAGAGACTCGTCCAACACGTATAGATTATGACTATAAGTTCTTTGTATTCTCCGAACCTTGCCGAAAGGGAGACCGTTTGACCTTGGAGGTGACCTTTGACCTTTTGATCCGCGCGTGCGCACTGCCGGTGATGACGCGCACTTCCGGAGAACCCCCGCGCGCGCGCGCTGCGTGCTGGAGCGGCCCAGGCCGGTGGAAAGGTCCCGGCGGTTGAACATCCGGACGTCTAAGGACGTCTCTTTCAGTGCTCGGGATGTGACCCATCAATATCCAGCAACCCAACAGAGGTGTTAAGACCATGATATAACCTGCTCGGAACATGGTTAGTACGAATGTTTCGGTGGTGGTGTTCAATAAAAAAACTTCATGAAAACCCAAGTGAAGTTCGAATATTTATTAAGGTGAACATTTTAAGAATGTATGTACAAGTATAGAAGAACGTTGAGGTGAACGTATGTATAGAGAGAGAGAGAGAGATCACAGTGAAGTATATAACAGTTAAACCGAGTCATCGCACTGACGTATATCGTGTACTTATTCAAAAGAATGACAAACAAGTTCATGGTGTAATGTATATATAGAGAGTTATTTAGAGTCCAAATATGTATGTCCATTAGAAAAGTCCGGGTATAATATATGTTCACAAGTCCAGGTAAGTGGTGCTGATGCCATCGGGAAGAACTTTCCGTTTCGGGTAGAAAAATGTGAAGGCATCTCGTTTCTGGATGTAGGTTCGCATCTGGTGGTCGACGACCCGGAATCCTCGGTTAGTGCCACTCGCACTGGTCTGGCTTTGGAGCACGTCCAGGTACAAGGCTTTGTCGATGGCGGGGTCACGCCGGTTGACTCCTTTGCAACTGAACTTATTGTTTCCATCTCCACCGTAACAGAAGTAGGTCTTGGACGACAGGGCGATCATGGCATTTCCGCTCCACTCCAGCTTAAACAGGCCCGGCGTCCGCTTGTCGTACTGGTAATGGTCACGTCGAGGTAGCCACTGGTCCTGTTCCACCTCATACTGTGCGCGTAACTCAGGTTTCACCAGGGACTCCCAATCCGCATTGGAGACGGCCATGTAGGCAGAGTCCGTGTCCATTTCCATGAGTTGCCAATCGGATGGGTCGAAATACACACCCATGAAATCATAGAGGAACTGGAGCATCCTCAGTTTGGCCACCTGGTATACCATACATCCAATTTGGAGGGGCAGGTTGTAACGAATGACCCTTTTGGCTGAAGAGATTTCATAGGTATCATCATCGATGACGTCGACGGACCGAAACAGAGGCGAGTTGATCTTTTTGCGGGCTTGTTTGGTTGTACAGATATTGACGTTGACGTGCTTGTCTTGATTGGTGACCGTTTTTCCGTAGTAACCATTGCCTGTCAATTTCCAAGATTCACCGATGATGGCCTGACTAGGATCTTGATCCCCTTGACGACGGGCAGACGTCACGATGTCGGCATTCCGCGCGAAACAGGCATTGGGTACGTACTGAAGGATTTGGTACACGCGCGTCACTTCGAGGCCATGGCTCATGTACCACTGTAGCAGAGGGTACCCAGCAAGATTTTCTCTGCCCACATACTCCCAATCAACATTCGACGAGGTTGTTTCAATACGTCATGTTCCTCAGCATAGGCGCCCATGGTCTCTCCAATGTCAGCCCGACCCACCAGCGTGTTCTTGAAGATAGGCGGGCACTGGGCGAAGAGTGGCTTGAGATGGTCGGGAACATGCAGGTCGCATTCCACAAATCCATACAGGGTCCCGGAACGAACGGCGTGGAAAAGCTGTGGCAGGGTCAAGAGTGGTCGGCGACTCAACGGGTACTCGCGCGCTTTAAGGAAGTCGCGTAAGTGTGGGAGAGCCTGGCACATGGTGTGAAATTCACACTCCCACAGTTCGATAAGATGGTACCCCAACTCTTTGACGTAATCTCCATTCTCCACCACTTCTGCTCGTAATTCTTCTGCTGATTTCCCACGTCGTTCGTTGAAGCGTCCAGCGCTGAAGGGACATTGGTGGCCGTGCCAGTAACACCCATAAAATTGAAATACGGTCGGTGTTCCTTGTACAAGGGCAAACCCATCGACGGGGAGTCGACGATCTCCTATACGCTTCTCTGTGGCGTTGGTCTGATGGCGTATATAAATTCCCCGTCGATCGGCTTCCCAATCCAACCACTGGTCGGCGAGATGTTTGTACGGCGTACGTTGCGGTGTGAAATGTTGACCGTCTGCCAACCAACGCGTATAATGCCCGCTGGGCATGGGTTGGGCGAGCGACCACAGGTACAGGGAATTGGCGTCGAATCCAATGATTTTGGCACAGGGTTTCCCACCGGGAAGCGTAGTGACATCCTTCTCATGGTAGCGGTGAAAAATAAGGCTAGGTCCGCCGACGATGTTCTGTTTTAAACAATCGTACATGTCCTCATCTTTTTGTTGTATCAGCGAGAAGTAGGTAGGACACTCTTGGAAGAGATGGCGAAGCGCGAGACCCGGTAAACTCAAACACTCCTTGAAGATGTCCACGTGCATTTGATGCCGAAAGAGTTGAACCATTTTCTCGGCCGCTTCGAGGAAAGGGACCACATCTAAGTTGTTATACCACACCAGGAAATCTCGCAAGGTCTGCATGTGTTGGTCGTTCCATACCTGCTGTAGTTCCCGGTACGTGTCTTCCGGACATTCCACTTGCTTGAGATCGTCATAGAACGCGTCCCGGGGTGGCAACTGTGTTTCCTCCAAGCGGTCGAGCGTCGATATATAGGTGTAAGGGAACCTCCCTTTGGTTTGTGCACAGTCATAGGCCTTCACCCACTGATCGTAGCTGTAATTGGGAGCTAAGTAGTTCCGTACATCCAGGAAATGGAGTGATGTGGTGGTGAGGGCCATGTGGTTGTTGATCTTTTTGATGACGGACTTGATGGTATCGGACTGGGCCAAGTAAGGGTAGAGAAATTCCTTCACCATGTTGAGATCGTATCGCCCCGAGTTGAATCCGAGCACCGGTAACTGGCTGAAGTATTGCAGGAAGCGGATTTTCAATTTCTCCGCATACGGTTTAGGTAAAGGCACATCCTGCGGTTGCATGGGCTCCGGCTTCTCGGACTCTGACTCGGACTCTTCATCGTCACTGAACGCTACACCCAGTGTAGGTATCCGGTCGTCGAGTTGGTCCAGTACGTCCTGGAACTTGGACACCAATAGTTCTCTACTAGCCGCACTGACTTCCTCTAAATAGTCCATCATCCGGGTAATCAAGTCATGGGCGTCGCCGGTGGACACGAAACAGACCGGTGCAGCGTCATAGCCAGGTACGTTGCTGGAAATACTCACACTCAGGGGAATATGGCGCTGCGTCCACTGTGTTTTCGCCGAGGCCGCGTGCATCGGTTCCAAAATCGCCTCGAAATCGTAACATGCCCGGTAAGGAAAATAACGATGCTCTTCTGGTATGATGAGACCTTCATCGGCCAGTTCCTCGAAGATGGTGGGCGTGTTATGGTACACACCGCCAGGAAATTTCCGTTTGACAGTGTGGTCACAAATCTTCTCGTGCTGATGTAGGTGCCCAGAGTGTTTGAACACCCGATGGCATTGGGCACAACTGTAGGATTGCGCGTACAGACTCATATCATAGATCAGGGAAAAATGATTCACCCCGCAGTCGTCGAAGATGTTGACTTTCATGGTGGAAGCATACCGTTCTGAAGACCGATGCACCAATTCAGCCACAAATGTGTCATGATCCGCCTCCTCATCCTCCTTCTCTTCCCGTAGTAAACGGTACACAAAGATATTGACGTTGAACAGGGACTCCACGACATCCAAATTCTTAAATGGGACTCCCCGGAACTGCCGCGGATCTAGGCCTTGTTCCTCTAAATAATGTCTCCAATAGATATTGGCCCTACTATCACAAGCCTGGGGATGACATTCGTCCAAATGAATGGCTAAACACCGGAACAGACATTTCTGGTCTTTGTAGGGTCCATTTGCGCCTCCGGTTAATGCATACAGTCCTTTTCGATTGAGTAGCCAAGCGGGAAGAATTACAGGAGCACCGATCGGATGATCTCTCATTTTGGTCACGAAAAATGTCACGTTGGTGACCATTTCCACAGTCCACTTGGTATTGGGGCGTTGCAACCGGGCCCATTCCAATGGGTCCAACGTAGTGAGTTGGTCGATGAGGGGCTCCAGTGACGCACGATTGATGATGGTGAATGGCTTGTCAAACACATAGGTATTATTGCTCGGGTAAAAATATCGTACCTGGTCCGTCTCTTTGTGCCGTAGAATATAGCCGAATGTCATATTCACTTTGAATGCTGTCACTTGGTCTCTGAAAATGTTCTCGGCATAGTTAGGAAGATACGCGAGGTCCTGTAGCCGGAAATTATACAAGTCTTGAATAGGGCGATGACGGTGGAAACATCATCGGATGGTGCTCCAATGGCGCCGAGAGATGTCACTCACAGGGTGGTTTTCGGGCAAGGCGTCAGCGGGAGGCACAGCCGGATCCTCAGGAAAGTCGTGTTCGCCTCTCACATTCTCACGCGCCAAGGGAGATCTCGATCGGTCACGTCGCCTCATCCTGATCGTATATACTCCTGTAAAATAGAGCCGATTTTGACAATGAATCGGTCACGACTTCTTATTTCTTTGGAGGGGCAAGGTCAATAGGACTTTTTATACTACTAAAATGTGAAGTAGATTACATCTTACATAGGCCTATGCATATCACCTTGAAGTATTCTGGGGCATGGTCAGTACTTCCCAATTTTCCCTTTGTCTACTACTCGCCGATTTTTTATTTTTTTTATTTTTTATTTATTTATTTATTTATTTCCTCGAGAGCTACAACATGACACCTTCCACGACCCATTCGAACCCATAGCGGTCCATCTCTATCCCAAACATACACCCACATAACACCCAAAATGCCTGCTTTCTCTACTACGGCCAGACTGCGCATGCGCAGACCATTGATCACGGACGGACCATTAGTCCAGTGGGATGCTACTCCACGAGAGCTTCAAAATAAGACCTCAACCGACATCATCGGTTCACTAGGGACTCACCTAGACCTCAACATGTCTACCCAATATGCACCTATGCAATGAGCCAGTAGACCTATGGGGTTATATACAGACCTACCCGGTACTTAAAAACAAATTTCATAGCTTTTCCCCAGCGTATTCTACAATCTCACAGCCCAGAGTAAAACCCACAAAAAATGACCACCCCTACTTAAGGCAAAATTTATGGAAATGCGCGAATGAGAGGATTGGCCTAGACCGAGTTGTCTCCCTTGCGTAATAAGGTTCAGATGGCGCTATGATTGGAAATGTGCGATTATCCGGGGAATTGTACTAATTGTCATCCTATGCGCCATTTTGTCACACAAAACTCTTAAATTCGTGCATCATATTATTCTAGAATGTATTGTGAACAATTTGAGATAAACTGAAACGTACGGGTAGGAGAGATCTTGTCTGTTTAGTCAATTGTTGGATCATGTCGTCTGCCAGTTCGTTGTTGGTGCTGGCAGTACTACGCTGTAATCTCAGCTGAGCCATGCGCGAGGCATGGTGTAATTCTTGTTGTTAAAGTCAATGAGTGATTTTGAGCGACAAACTCTATAAATAGTAAGATCGTAGGCATATATAGTGATGGTGTACGGATATTTCATGATGTAGCGGGAATGTGTAACGTAGAACAAATGTACGGTGTCCCATTCCGTGCTCCTTGTCAAGTTGCTGGAAAAATATCCTGGTGGACTGACTGCATATGTGGAGAATTATTGGAGCTTTATATGTCATGAGCTGCTTGAGAAAATACGTGAAATTTGCATTGATAAATGGTCCAAAACCCGCAGTGGACGTCCATTCAATGGCGCGAATGAAACTAAAAATAGAGCTGTTTTGTTGACATAAAAACAGCTGATCCATGTGAAGGATGGTTGAGTTACACGAGAAAATTCTGCCAATATATAAATGCCTACCTATAGATACTAAACTTGGCCGCTACAAGTTTCCATAATATAGGGAAATAACTGTGATGTCTTTTTTTACTGTTCTCCTGAAGACCTAAGCTGAAAAATTTCGAGAAGGGGGGGTAATTTCCTAGCATAGATATTATTAAAAAATAAGTTATATTACATACGTGTACGGTGTTGATTGGTGTTACTGAGTGATACTGGTCAGCTGCATCTCATCAATGAGGCGAACACGGTACTTTTGAAGCTTCACTTCCTGGGATGACTGTGGGCTCAGCCTGGTGAAAAACGGTGTAATAGGCTGGTGAATTTGCACTGGTAAAATGAAAAAAAGTAAAAGGTTGTCCACAGCTCATACAAGCAGGCAAGCAGGCTGGCTGGCTGGCTAGAGGTGAGGCAGGCAGGCAGGCAGGCAGGCAGGCTGGTCAGGTCAGGTCAGTCAGAGTGCTCCGCAGGGTAGTGCAATGAATACACCCCACCGCTAAAAATCGCCTCCTTTTATACGTTTTTCTACAATCCGCCATTTTGGTCCCACCACCTCCACCACCATCCACAAGCCGCCATTTTGGTCCCACCACCTCCACCACCACCCACAAGCCGCCATTTTGGTCCCACCACCTCCACCACCACCCACAAGCCGCCATTTTGGTCCCACCACCTCCACCACCACCCACAAGCCGCCATTTTGGTCCCACCACCTCCACCACCACCCACGAGCCGCCATTTTGGTCCCACCACCTCCACCACCACCCACAAGCCGCCATTTTGGTCCCACCACCTCCACCACCACCCACAATGACCCCTGTGACCCCTGTTCACATGCATTGATCACGTGATCGTCATTGGGAAACCCCCACTGGGAAACCCCGCCACACTTCCGCCACAAATCTGCGCAGAAACACCTGCGCACTCGTCAAAATATGGTCTGTGCCGTCTTCTATATACTACTGAGGCTCTATAGAATAAAATAAGTACTCCTATAACACAAGCCGTTTTGAACACTGTATTGCATAAATGCTCCTACTCCTATCAAGCGCTTTCACGTGACAGCACAACCAAAACAACTCATTTTCAACCTATTAATATATCAGCTGCGAATATGGGTAAATTCAATATGGCGGCCATGAGGGTTCCTGAAAACGCTGCGTTTTCTGTGTTGTTTTTTCCGTCCATTTTTCTCCCATAAAAAAGCCTGGTTCAACTAATTTACTTTGTCAGAACAAACATTACCGGTCATTTTTATCAATTTTTAAGTCGAGCAATCCATCGGACAATATTTTCCGGACGGATTATGTCACGGTAGCGTTAGGAGAAGAGTCAAGTAAATAGTGTTACATACTAATCTGTGTGAAGTAAGTTTTTATTGTTAACAATTTTTTTGATAGTATTAGCGATAACAAACAACTCTAACGTGACTATTTCCAATTGGAGCACTATGCAAGCGGTGAGAAAAGTTAACGACGTCTGACGTCTAAAAAGCGACAATATCACTCTACAGCAAAGCTTTCCTCCGCACCTTGCATTTAGACCCGAGAATACGGTGGATTCTCGGGGTAGCCTTGGTATCTCATCCGCGCTTATATTGCATCTGTTCATGTAGAGACTATTATGACTCCACAGGGCCCCTAGCACCGGGTTAAGCGGAATTAGATAAGCTGTGATGAAAGTTCACCTCAAACAAATAACTCATCTGATGTTAATGGATGAGCATCCAGGACGTCTGGTGGAATAAACGCCTCAACATGGGGTAATCCAGGTAAATGCAAGAATACCCAGAAAAACTAGACTATAATGCCCGGCGTTGTTCAGCTTAAATTTTCCACCAAAACAATGAACCTACATATAATTTTCGAGTGAACATTGTACAGAAGGCGATATCCTTCCGAATTTTTTCCGTTTCTGAATGAATACCCACTGAAACAGGTCATGGTCGTTGAATTCAGCTGTGCTTTCACTTTTTGTCATCAACTTTGATGAGACATATTTGTGATATGACCCCAAATTAGACTCTCTGAAAGATAATGATTTTTGTTTTGTTCTCCGCGTTCTCCAAGTTGCAGTCTGACTTAGAAACACACAGGGGTGAGATTATATTTGCATGGGCATTCGTAGATATGAAATCTTGTCTTCGGTGCTCAGCATTATCGGTCTGTTATAATATATACAGCACATCTCTGTTCATTCTATTTGATATCTCTACATACTATAGCGAGACGGGCTAGCAATTCAAGGTCCTTCGTTCCAATCATCGAAGTTTGTCATTAAATATCAGATATCGATCGTGGAGGGCATTTTTCCTTCTTCTGGATCATTTATTGCACTTTCCAGTAAGCGTAGTAGTAGTACACTGGGAGCATTGTCCACAGATGATTATTCAACATTGCGCGCGCAGTCGAGATTTTACAAAGTGTAACGGAATATAATTTACTGCACTTCCCAGTAAGCGTAGAAGTAGTTGCTCACATATGATTAGTCACCATCGCAAAGTCGAGATTTTGCAAAGCGTAAGAATGTTTGTTTATTTTTCAAAATAATCTATTGAATTGCGATTGCAGTGTACGAATGTTTACAGTACTTTTTCAGTCGACAGAATTTTCATGAATGAAATACATTTCTTCTCGATTTTGTCGTGTTTTGTTTGAAAACGGTAAACCTTTGAAAAGCCAAGCAGAGACAAAATGACTGTTCTTCAAGGTAGTTACATGTCCCCGCCAAAACACCGGTGGGGGGGCGGCAATATTACCTCGGCGTGCAAGACGTAAATCGCTAGATAATTTTTACACTTTGGATAGGTAAATAGGAATTGCCCATTACACGGCATCATTCTACTATTGAAAAGTTCATCTATGTATCCGAACTATATGATATAGCGGTATTACTCTGTCGGTGTGACATATATCAGTGTGCCTCACGATTCCCCGACGCTTGAAAAAAACGGTCAATCGATTATACATCGATATGCGAGGAAAAATCGCGATCCGACTCAAGGAGCGCTCCTTCAGCTTATCGACGTGTTTGAGCTTATGATACACACGTCTGGTTAGGACTTCGGCTGCATATGGAAATGTCATTCATGCCACGGTGTGATTGCTTCATAGATTCATGGACTCGTAGTTCACATTTTTATGGAAATCATACAAATTTGATATAACTGCTTGCAGCTGGCAAAGATATTGAAGTGAAAAGGCTAAATGACGACGAATTTTATTGTTATTGTTTCAAAGTTCCACCGATGGAATTAACATATCACAATTGTCACCAAGGTGATAGACCCCAATTTTGCTAAATACTAGTAACCGTAGTGTGCGTTTACCGTTTAAACTAGGAGTTCTATCGACAAATACCCAACGAATTGAATTTCTCTTCGGGGAGTTCCTGCAATTAGTACGGTAATATGTATGGCACAGCCGTAGATGTATTGACATCAGCCATCAAAGTTTCGACAATCGTCAACGCAAGACGACACAAATGATATACACGATGATATGCAGAATCTAATAGAGAGATACACTTACGTAATTTCCGTTTCACTCTCCTTCGTGATAGTGGGATTAGATCACATCATCTCGGTCGTTCAAGCAGATGGGTCATTATATTGAGAACGCAATGCTTATATGAAAACTGCATGGCTCTTACCGAGTCATGGGGACCCTAATTGCTGCTTCAGCAACATAACCGTTACGATTATATAAGGGAGATCATATAATTGTCGTTAGCCTAGTGCAAAGCCGATCGCTTAACAAAATATTGTTGTTATTTATCATACATCAAATGTGCTGTTAAATTGTTGTTATTTATCATACATCAAATGCGATGTTAAACGGTGAATGTCCCTGTTCGGTAAAACAATGCATTTGATGTGTTTGACGACTCCATGGCCCATTCAGTTATGATCCTCGAACAAATTCAACAGCTGTCAACATCATGAATCTATATACCTGTTTGTCATATCTAATCTTGCTTAACTTGAGGCTGCTGTGTGTGCGTGCGCTAGCAATATTCCCCTGCGAACAACACTGTCTGTTGGGTGGTCTACGATTTTGAAGAGAAAATCGCCACGTTATATCTCCAATACAAGCGCCAAGTCTGTCATTCAATATTCAGCCGTCGTCCCTTAAAGAATTTCCGAGTCCATAATACAAAGACAATTCAAATAACAGCATGAGCACCAAATTCAAAGAGAAGAAAACAAGTGATACTATACATGAACATAGGCTAGTTTTCTGCAACAGAAAAGCGGTCAACAGTTTTCAATGATGCCGGCAACACTTCGTGATAAATTCCACATCAACTTCCAGTTAACTGGCACGTTTCGGCTGTTTATACAATTCAGATACAGATACCTTCACAGACCAATGAATGCCCACATGAATCAGACTGATAAGACATGGGAAACCATGAGTGAGTGAGTGAGTGAGTGAGTGAGTGAATAGGATTTAACGTCGCTTTCGACATTGTTTTAGTTATATCGCGTCGAACCAACTAAGCACCACCCAGCCAAGTTGTGTTCCTGTTACTTCAATGAAGGCATCTTTGCAGTAGCACGGAACCAGACACCCTCCATCCACCCCATGAAACACTGAGGACAGCACACAAGACGCAGCTGAAGCGTATTAGGACTTATTATCTCCTAATTAAGAGAAAACTATCTCCTAATTAGGAGATAAATCTCAGATTTTTTTCACACTGGCACTAATACGCTTCCGTAAGACACAGACAGGACGTTTGTTTACACGGTGCAATAAAGATAAGTGATATTACAGCGCTAGACATCACATTATCAAGTTCCTGTTGCTTCTCAGCAAAATGCATTCAAGCAACAGGAACCTGTGCTACCTTCTTAAGAGATATGTTGAATATTCGTGTATGTAGGACTAAAGTGCCATTTTAAAATTATATATATCTTCATAAAAGATCAGAAATGACAAGGGATACGTGTTCGTCCAATAACGGAATATTAAGCCATTTATCTTGGGCGACAGGTGTTGCTGTATACCAAGAACATATGGTATAGGACATGTATAATGATTGATTTGAGTATTAACTGTTGAAAAGCATGTGCTTGGTTTCTGTATATGGGTAATCTATTAAATATATTGTGATTGTCTCGAATATATGGTTGGACTACCTGGAGATTGTCACTGAAGTTTTTTCGAAATTATGATAAAGCCTGCGATAGATACATTTATTACGTATATATCCTACTTTTCACTAAGATCATTCTTCTTCTTACTTAATAATAATGATAACACGAGCAGGTTTGACTTCGCACAGGGAGTTAAAACATTCTAAATAACATTGTTCAGCGGTAAATCGAATCATTCACGTATGGAATTATGTGCAGGTGTCAATATGTTTCAGCACAACATGACTCACAGCGACTTAACACACAAAGTCTTGTCCGTCCCTCTGTTAGTTTAGAATTAACCTCATTTTAAGCATAAACAGCGTCACACAAAACAGCTGACATCCCCTGATTATGTTATTCATTTTCTTCCAATACAACTCTTTAACATCGCTCATTATAATTTGTTTTAACATGTGGTATGATGTACACAGTGCTAGCTGTCATTATCGTTAAAAGGCTTACGGTTGCATTGAAATATTGACAGATATGTCATACCCAGTAATTATAAAAACGTGTGTATGTCTAAATCGTCGTAAGTTTTATCCACAGTTTTCTTATTACTTAAATACGGATAAGACTAAACTAAATGTTCAATGGTATTCGGCAATAGAAATGTATAGTAGGGGGTTGTTCACGTCTGGAATACGTCCTATATACGAATACTGTCATTTCAGATATCATGGCAGATTGGAGTATATGGCAATAAAATCACGATTTACGAATTATTTTAGCCTATATAATCACGAATTATGAGCTCGAACTAATAACTAGCAACATTACCAGCAACATCTATTACAAGTCGGGCAATTTTTGTCACTGACATATCTCTTGGCTACATGCTGGAAATGGGTCTATAAAATACAGTTGTAGTAAAAACAGAGTGGCCTATTAAGGTGAACTCTAATAGAACGCATAAATATAACAAACTAAACAACAGAACCATCAATTTAAAACACTATAGAATGTATCGGGGAAATTAAAACAATTATAACCCGTCAACACTTTCTGTTCAATAAACCATCCATGTGATGTGTTCAAAAGCCTCAATTGAACAGGACATGTTTTTCTGATGGATCTATGAGGTTACCTATGCTTACATTTGTAGTACTTTGTTTGACCGCTGTATAAATGTAGCGATATGCAAGACTTGGAAAAATTGACGACGTTTGGCAACCGAAAAGCAAACATATGACTCCGCACAAAAGCTTCCCTCCATACCTCCCATTCAGATCAGAGAACACGACAGATTCTCGGACGTAGCCTTAGTATCTCAGCCGCACTTTTATTGCAGATGTTCATGTGGACTGACACCGGCTTAAGCGGAAGTAGATATGTTAGCTCGGAAGGTCTGATGGCAGATCAGCTGAAGCAAATAATTCATCTGATGTTGATGGACGAGCATCGAGGACGTCTGACTGAATAATCGCCCCAACATGGGGAATGGCAAATGCCCGACGTCGCACGGCTTAAATTTTCCACAGAAACAATAAACCTATATATATATTTGTCGAATGACATGTACAAAGGACGAGCCTCGGGGATTAACAGTCCACCAGCAGTATCCTAGCTGCCATATACAGGGGTCCGTGTAACCTTGCACAATTCAATTTTCGTTTTTTGTTTTTGGTTTCTCGAAATCAAAAATTGAAATTTGACCGTCAATTTTCAATTTTCGTTTTTCGTTTTCGGTTTCTCAGAATCAAAAATTGAAATTTGACATTCAATTTTCAATTTTCGTTTTTCGTTTTACTTCGCGCAAAAACGAAAATCAAATATTGAAAATTGCCACGACTTGTCCGTTTTTCGTTTTTTGATTTTAACTTTGACGCATCAATGTTAACTGCGCACG
>JAVTVY010006087.1:0-41592 GCA_036873755.1 Hanleya hanleyi
TTCATTCGTGTATATATTTTATCTCCTGATAAAGGAGAAATACAACGAGGACTATGTAAACGGGAACACATCCTGTAGTGACAGTGAATGAATTTTAACAATTTGATAGATAAGATAATTTTATTGCTATTGTTATGCCCATAGGGCTAAAAAGCAGATACATGAACATACATTTAAATTACACATGTATACAATACACATGAAAGACAGAAATTTACACATATTTGACAAGACATTTATATTACATTTACATAGACACCATTGATGGTAAATGAAGACAATACACACACAAAACAAGCCATACATGTATGTATGACATAAACAAGAACCATACATATTTGACAGAGCTTTACAAGAAGCATTTGTACAAACAACATGGACGGTACATATAAAGACAAATGCAATGAAGAATACTTAAAACACACATATATGTAATAATAATACTTAGCCAGTTAGGGCATGCATTTAAAATATGAATATTAAAAATATATAGAATTATTATTATTTTATCATATATATATATATATGTTTTGGAGACTAATAAAAGGAGGGTAACTTATCAGGTAGATTCCATGACCCATAGCAGAATGCACAGAATGAGACCATCAAACCAATTTACTGAAACATGTGTATGTGTATTTTGCAACATGTTTGGTAGTCACTAGATTATTTTTTGATAAGAGTAATTGACACAGTTCGTTTGCATCATTTGTGTGAATATATGGTTTTAGGGTGCACATTAATTCATCCCTCTCAGCTTTAAATTTTTGACAGGATAACAGAAAGTGTTTTTCATCCTCAATTACCCCACATACATTACATAGTTTCGCATTTACTGGATCTTTTGCGTATCTACCACGTTCAATATTTAGCCTGTGCGCACTGATGCAGCACGGTGTTTTCGGTTTGCAATGGCAAGGATATTTGTTTCTGCAGTGTGTGATGTGCCTCGCGTGCGGCGGATCGCGGTTTGCAGTTGAAAGCTTTAAAATCCTTACACCATTAATGCGCGAGGTACTACGACTTCGACGGAATAGGCTGAGCAGTCGCGAATGTGTATGTTACCTGTAATTCAACGGAGGTTTCGTTCAACGAATGACTGTATTTTATCTGTCTCCGAATGCGAGCTAGTGTGTGATGTTTGTCGTACGCATAGCATGTCGTTTTAGAGCACAGAATGTCCTGACCGTTGACTGTGATATGAATGAATTTCATTGAATGAAGTAGGACACAATACCCCTACCCTAAACTGTAATATAATCCCTTTATTCTGGTGAAAGGGCCGTGGCTCAATGCATTGCCGTTGTTTTCAATTGCTGAATTGGCTGCCAGGGTGTATTGGGTTAACGATGCATGCAACAAAAGTATGTTAGACTTTTTGAATCCGTTGTATTTGACTGAACTACTGGAGAAAGTACATGCTCGCGTCCACGTGGACGTCCTGGCTGTGGACCGTTCTCACATGAATCAGATCATTTATCCGGGTCCTGGCAAAAAGGTAAGGTTCGAATAACTTGGAATATCTGAGTGTGTATGCTTATCATCACACGGTCGTATGTTAATAGCTAAAGGTTTCGTATAATACACAATGATCTCTCCAAAACATGGCTGTGAGTATTGTCACTGTGTAGGCAAAATATCAGTTTAAAAAAAATAATATTTTCAACACTGTAAATTGAGAATATACTGAGAATAGGTACCTAAAAATTATGGAACAGTTGGCATGTCTATCATCTATATATACATGTGCAATACCTGGCCACTTTCAGCTCCCCCCGACTCTCCCTCCTGTTGGTTTCTTGCTCCTATCTCCTGAGCAACAAGAAATTGAGAACTGAGACACCAAGACTCTGTAGATTATTATACTGGGGTCATTCATGGCGGCCATGTGAGGTACTATACCAGAAAAGTGATGTTTTCGTCATATTTCTTCAAAATTTCTGCATTTCTGTATGGAAAAGTGGGTGAAACCTATTTTATTTTATATCCGATTATTATTTACTAATTAACCATGCAGTTTTTGCGAAGAAAAGCAAAACAAAAATTCGAAAATTCTGACCGAAAAATCGTCCAAAACATGCCCTGTTTTGAAAATGACGTGACTGTGACGTCATCAGGGCGACCATCTTGGATTTTTTTACATGTTCTTGTAGAGCTTGACCCAAGGATATAGTGTGGTAAGTTTCAGCCCTATAGCGATAGCGAAAATATATAGGTGGCACTTTCCGCCCCCCCCCCCCTCTCCCCAGGTTGGGGCACACCCCAAATCGCCCAGGTCGGATAGGGTTAAAACGGCCATAACTTACCTCAAAATAACAATGAAACTCCAAGAGATTGATAACAGGTATTAGAGTGGACCCTTCTGTTGTTACTGAATAAAATCTATGTCCATTAATATGATATGATATATGATATAGACGGCATAGCATATAACCATATCTGGCCTGGGCATTTGGGGCCTCTTCCTGAGGACCACTTTGCTCCCCCCCCCCTCAATTATTGTGACTGCATTGCCTTGAAATGGGTCGAATATTACTATAGAAGCGTCTGAAATATAAAAAAAATTCGGGGAACCTCTTGCTTCCTTCACGGTCGAGATTTATCGTGGCTAGATTCAAGTTGATTCGAGAAGATTGTTTCATCTGAACAGCAATATATGAAGAAATTTAAAAAAAAAAGTTTGCCTCGGAAACGGCGTAAATTGTGGAAAATTTCACCCTGAAATCTTCTCTGAAAATGCGCCAAAGTGCGTAAAATGAAGGGTAAATTTTTAAAATGTCCCGGCCGAGGAAACCGGAATTCCCGCTTCGCGAAAAAGGGACATTCACTCCCGGTCCCACTCCCGATTCACCTCCCCCCCCCCCCTCTCCCCCTCTCCGGCCCCTCAATGTTGAATTGCTTCCGCTGGGCCTGGTGTGTTTTTGTTCTGATGAACGCGTCTTTCCCCCGTCGCGAGATCCCCCACTCACGGTCACTATATTTATATCGGTACAAGTTAATCCATTTCAGTGCGAGAATTCGTCCATTTCAGAATGTACTGACAGTTGAATGTCTAGAGGAAGGTTCAAAGTTTTTTATTTGCTTATCACAGCGCTCCTCATCGAGCAGATATACAATCAAGCGGAGATAATTAAGAATATATACATATAGAATAACCTAGCTGATTAGAAATAATTTGATTTACAGAAAAAAGGGGGGGGGGGGGAAATACCAGGATCAATAATGGCAGGAGAAACAATTTCGCCGGCATTTTACAATAAATTATTATCTTACTTAGTAATGGGTATATCTACGGAACCGTAGAGGGGACATGCACAATCTTTTTTTCGCGGAAAATTATCTCGTCCCACGAGATAATTATCTCGTCCCACGACATAATTATCTCGTCCCACGAGATAATTATCTCGTCCCACGACATAATTATCTCGTCCCACGAGATAATTATCTCGTCCCACGACATAATTATCTCGTCCCACGAGATAATTATCTCGTCCCACGACATATTTATCTCGTCCCACGACATATTTATCTCGTCCCACGACATAATTGACCAATGGCAACAGGTTTTACAACTACGTTGTTAACGAATGAAAGCGCACGTAACTTGCGAAAAGAAGTGTCTCATATACCGGTATATTATTCCGAGCAGCTCGCCCAAGCTCTCTGCTGGGTCAACCATTAGTTCGGGAATTAATGCGACACGTCGTCCCTAATGACTTCCTTTGACGATGAGTTTTATTGACAATAGGCTTGTTTTCCTGAACGCCAACAGAAAACGGCCTATTCTTATCTCATCAAAAGAGCTAGAGGAACTACTGCATGCTTTCACAGAGCTTCGATATTAAGGACTTCGTGTACATAAAACTAATAAAATTTACGTAGTTCAATCCAGCGTTCATTCTGCACGTATTGCAGTTCACCATGAAACAACTAAATTGGTATATTTTTTATAATGTGAAAATCCTGTATCATTAATTAGATGGGAGATTTGTGGGGGTTTTTTACGTCATGATGTCAAGTCTGTATGTTATAGCATTGGCAGATCAACACCATCGTGGCGTTAAAATAATATGGTACGTATTGGCGATTTTCGGCAATTCTCAATCGATTTTATTGAAAGGAATAAAATTAGTATTTTTTTAGTTAATATACTGTGTGATTTAAGTTTCAATGTTGTACGATAAATGGTCTCCGAAATATCGCCGAAAACGTCTGGGATATATTATCTGGGACAGACAGTAGGTTTATTTCTATGGTTTCTTTGTGAAAAGTAGTTGAAAATTAATATATCTCTTGTTTGTGTATGAAGAAATAATGAGCAAATGACTGGGATCTCAATTGAAACACAAAACAACTTTATAGAGAAAAAAAAAGAAGAAAAATTCTGCTCAACGGACGTGTTGATGTTTTTTCGTCCAAATATGCGATTGGATTAGAGAACATTATTTCATTCTCAGAGATGATCGCACGAGATTTGAGCCCGAAATCGTCAATCTATTGTTTTGTTCACTGATCGATTGCAATCTTAATTTAGGCCTACCGGTAGGCACTGGCGGTGATAAGTTTACTTCCCCAGTACTAAGCAACAACTGGAAAAAATACTTGATAAGAAAAACATTCACTTCTATGCTATGTTTTCTTTCTTTCATTTTTTTTATTTATTCATTTTTTTTTATTTATTTATTTTTTTTATTTAAATTTTTTTTCTTGGCCGGCCAAGCCTCCCATGTACGGAGCCTTCTCGGTTTACTCCTTCTCAGGTTAATATGTAATGTCTGTCACATTTATATAATGCAAGGAAGTGGCGGAGATCGAGACACCTGTTCAGATGTGTACTTGTATCCGCTAAAGAAAATGTTGACATCAAATTATAGCAGTTGGAGGATTTTCACTCCTAATCATGAATACTGTTTGAGAGAATGGATAAACTTCACTTCTTTGGTGTTCTCTAGTCAGTCTTGTGTGAAATCTATGTCAACAGAATTGTATTACAATATGACATCGGCTTTATTATGAAGTCTGCGTCCGCTCCATACACAGATCCTACAACTCCAGACGAGAAAAAACCCCCACACACATTGAAACATTCTCTTCGTTAAACAACTACATTTCGCCCGAAGGTTTGCAGACTTTTAGTGAACCAGGGACATCAAAGATTCCATTCATCCAAACCCAAGAAAACTTTGAAATGATCAATGAATTTTTCCTTGTAGTTTGAGGTTGTTTTTTTATTGCCTATGCCATCTGCAGATTGCCTAAAATTCCCAGACTGACTGCAATAGAAGTACGTTACGTGCGCTTTCATTGGTAAACAACGTAGTTGTAAAATCTGTTGTCATTGGTCAATTATGTCGTGGGACGAGATAATTATCTCGTGGGACGAGATAATTATCTCGTGGGACGAGATAATTATGTCGTGGGACGAGATAATTTTCCTCGAAAAAAAGATTGTGCATGTCCCCTCTACGGTTCCGTATATATCAGTATCTGGAGGAGTCGGCGGTCTTGTACAATTACTTGGTACAGTTCTCTCTTCGCTTAGAACGTTCCCTATTCCGATAACGTCCCTATATCCAGGAAGGACCGATCCCACTGCAGGGACCGGTCATAAACCCTACCTGGCCTGGGGGCCATCATGGGCCCCCTACCAAACTTTCTGCGCTATCTCCGGAACGACGAAAAATGGAGAGCAGAATCTCCCGGACTTTATAGTTTATCATATTGGGGTCATTTTGAGCCCATTTGCATACCCCCCCTGAGCAGAGGATCATGGGTAAATCCAAGATGGCGGCCACGTGGTGTATCAGAAAAGTGATGTTTTTGTCACATTTCTTCAAAATTTCTGCTTTTCCGCGATGAAAAGTGGGCAAAAACTATTTTATTTCACATCACATTAATATTTACTAATTTATCATGCAGTTTTTTGCGGAGAAATTGCATAAATAAAAATTTCGGAAAATCCGACCGAAAAATCGACCAAAAAGTTTCGTTTTTGAAAATGACGTCACTGTGGCGTCATCAAAGCAGCCATCTTGGATTCTTTTTACATTTTCTGATAGAGCTTGACCCAAGGGTATAGTGTGGTAAGTTTCAGCCCCCTAGCTCAAGGGATAAAAATAATTAGGAGGGGCGGGAGGGGGGGCCACTCCCCCCCCCCCCAGACCTGGACAGGTCCCAAAAAGCCCAGGCCAGATAGGGTTAAGAACCGGTCGTTTTTGGATGTGGGGCCGGTCCAATGCCGAAAAAGTTCGACCGCGTAGTCGGTCTGTTTTGTACACGGAAATGCATATAACACGGTTCTAATTTTGACATGCTCGCTTATCTCGGAGCTAGCGGCTGTTTGATTATCATAAGTTTTAAATCTTCATTGTGTTCAAATGAAGAGTCATAATCAGAGGGTGATTGAGATACATAATCTCACAAAAGACTCGGAAATTCATTTGGATTTCGAGCGTCGTCACGTCTTGCTGACATTACTGAAAACCGTTGACCGCTTCTTATGTTTTCTTTTTCTTTTTAGCAGGCCTAGGCCTGTAAGTCAGCATATATATATAACACAATTTATAGATAACAACAAAGAAAGAAAGGAGTTGTTATCCATCAAAATTTTATCCATCAAATTGTTATCCTTTGTTCTCCATAAACAACGTTGTGTTGTATATTGGTTATTATTTTTATTTCATACACATGGGAGGTTGATTAACGTCACAGAACCTACGACGTAGGGTTTGATATAAGTAGGTCGAATCTTCATCAAAAGTAGAACTTGCTGGTAATAGTCCCCTAATGCACGTTCATGTCAAAAATCAAGGCTCTCTTTTTTTTGTTGGAGAAAGGATTCGGATGCACTCACTGACTGACTCACTTATTACCGGACAATTTGCAAATGAGAGCCTACTTCGTAGGAACATTTGCAATTAATGCTAACTACCATACGAAATAGGTCTTTCGATTAATGGCGGGGAAATTCTGTGGTGGACGACGGCTGGATATTGAATGCCGGATCTGACGCTTGCTCCTCGTTAATATAGCATGTATATGGAGTCATGAGAATGTTTCCAGATTGAACCCATATTTACCACATTCTGTCAAAACTGCCATAACAATCGACGGGATGTTTTTGTTTCTTAATTGTGACAGTTTGAAACATTGGCAGTGAAGTGGAATTGGTGCTGCGGAAATTGGGGTTACCAGAAAAGTGATGTTTTCGTGATTTTTCTCGCGAGGAGAGTGGAGAAAAACAAATTGATATTTACTCATTTATCATGCATTTTTTGCGTAGAAATTAAATTTAAAAAAAAATCGAGAAAATCTGACCGATTGAAACTGACATCATCACAGCGGCTATCTTGGATTTATTTTACATTTTCTGGTAGAGCTTGACCCAAGGGTATAGTGTGGTAAGTTTCAGCTCTCTAGCTCAAGCAGTAAAACAAATAATCAGTGCCCCCCCCCCCCTCCAGAGGCCTGGACAGGTCCCAAAACGCCCAGGCCAGTTAGGGTTAAAACAAGGACAAAAAATGTCCTTAATCAAAGAGGGAAGGGGAGGGTTTCAGACGTGAGTAAATCTGAACGGAGTACATAGTAGTATGAAAAGAAGAGAACAGAATGGAAAATTCCTGGATGGTATAGGTTTATCTGCACCATGCCCCAAAGGCTAGTGTCATCACACAGACTTTGTTTGCATATTGCAAGTAAGAACATTAAGCTGGACCGTAATAATCAGGGTAAGATATGGATGTCACAGATACGGATCATTTATAACAGAGCACTGATTTCATATTCATTTCTATAAAATAATTCTCTTTCCCTAAAAACTTTCAGAGAAAAACATCCCCAGTTCAGGCTGTTATATAACGCCATAAAAATCCTATTGCAAAGGTCTACATAATTTAGGATGTTAGATAGTGTGTTTACGCCTTAACGTCCGTCCCAACGCCATAACGCACGATCAACGCCTTAACGCCTTGTCTGAGCGCCTTAACGCCCTATCGTAACGCCTTTACGCATTGTCAACGATCCAATCATACGCACATGTTCCGACCATTGGTCCCTAGCCCTTGGTGAAAGTGACGTCATCACTGGACATCGCCAGAAGTGACGTCATCTAGCGCATAAGAACCCCGACTCCAAGATCGGAAGTGACGTCATCACACGCACGCGCACGCACCTGGAGCACCCTGTCTTCTATAGCCCGTAGGGCATAGGGTACACCAGAGTGCTGGTGCACCACAGGTGCGTGCGCATGCGTGTGATGACGTCACTTCCGACCTTGAAATCGGAGCTGTTATGCGCGCGATGACTTCACGTCCGGCGATGCCTAGTAATGACGCCACTTTCATCAAGGGTCAGGGGCCAATGGTCAGAATATGTGCGTGTGATTGGATGGTTGACAATGCATAAATGTGTTACGATAGGGCGTTAAGGCGTTGAGACAAGGCGTTAAGGCGTTGAGAGAGGGCGTTAAGGCGTTAGGACGGACGTTAAAGCGTAAAGATAGGACGTTAAGGCGTTGAGACGTGCGTTAAGGCGTAACAACGGACGTTGATGGACGTCACTGCATTTCGATAAATTACTGGCAATTTCATGGACTACCTAGAAAATCAGAGCTTCTGAGCTATTTCACCAGGCGTTGAAGCGTTAAGCTAGGCGTATCCTAAAGACGTGCACAGTTGACGTTCCATTCAGCAGACCCTCTACCGCGATGTTCACGTGTACGTACTGTTCGAAGCCCTTTCGTCGCCTGGACACTTTACGTCGTCACACACGTGCACGCCATGAAGTACCCACGCATACATGTACAGAGTACAGAGTGTAATATAGTCTTTAAGCATCCCAGTTAATTTAGACGTCACCAAAGTGTCGCACACGGATCACGCACGCCACTCTCGACATCGGATATTTCAGTTCTCATGGAAATGCATCCTCGAATGGGAGAACCCATGGAGGTCGATCCGGCGCCCCGAATTGAAGAGCCCATGGATATTGACCCCAGTGTCGAGGAGCCCATCCACCTCGAACATGGCCTGAAATTGAACTTTCTTAAATGGCGGCTTCTGGTTGGCCAAGAGCCTGCGAAAATTGTAAACATATCCAACGCGTCTCCTCCAGAGTGGGTATGATGTGCTGGAGGGGGTAATAAAATGATTGACCTGTCATCTCTGTTGTTGTTGTTCTCTCATCAGTCCACATCATGGCGTAAAGACGCAATGAGCGGTTACAGACTGAGGCTAATGGCTACAAACGACCTTATATAACCACTCACTCACTCACTCACACTCACTTGCTCATTCACCATCGTTAGTGCGTCACGGCATGATATTTCAGTGGTACAGCACTATAAAATGGCAGCATTAGATCTGGTCTGCTACAAGTAGGTTCCCCTGCCTCTCCCCCTCCCCTCCCTTCCCTTCCCCGTCGTGATATAGCTGAAAAAATGTTGAAAGCGACGTTAAACCCTATTCACTCACTCACTCACTCGTTAGTGCGTCAATGCGTTAAGACGGGCGTTGGGCACGCCACATTGGCGTTGGGCATTCACTCACTCACGTCCCTTCCAGTGCCTTTTTACTCACCATTCCCTGTCTGCGCATGCGGAAAATGGACGACACAATAGTCCACTAGTCTCCGAGGAGAGCTTCACGATGGCACCGCATACGGTCCAATCGGACCAATATTGGTCCGTCGCAACCCCAAAACGTCCATTCAAATACTATTTTTTCTACTGTGCATGTACAGATAGACGATATTCCCACCCCACACCCATCCAGTTGGACGCTTCCCCACGAATGCTTCAGACTGATACCGCACACAACCCAATCGGCCACTATGGGTCCACCTAGACCCCAAAACGTCCACTTCGATCTGCCCGCCTACTGCGCATGCGTCATCAGGACTTTTGAAAAAAAGTTACCGCATGGCCTCCAGACCCTTCCCATCGTGTTCTACAGCTTGAGATGCAAAGAACAAGGATGCACACCCCATACCGCAAATGTCCATGAGTGGGTTTTCCATTGGGACTGACACTGTCCACTGCGCCAGAATGGGCCTAACATCTCCACCCCAGACCTGCGCCTGATCTTTGCAGCGAAATTCAACCCCTGGCCTCGAGACCCCTCCCATCGTGTTCTACATCGCGAGACAAAAACAAGGTGCCACAACCCATAGTAAAGTCCACAAGAAAAAAAATGACCACCGATATCCCATACATGCATTTCCCGTAGTCTAACATTAGAAGTTACTGGGGTCTTATGTAGGGGCAGAAAACTCTTGTCGGGCCGTCACGTCACCGGAATTGACGTCACAGGAAGTGAACCGGATGTGATCTTTCACCCGGACGTGACCCAGATGTCACGTGACCGGATGTGACGTCATACTAACGTCATCGTGACGTCACCTTCGCACCGCCCTCACTCCCCACCCTCATTTTTACTAATGAATTCACACTGTTCTTATTAGTAGCGCTTTTCTCGGAAATTATCCGTGACGACATCTTAGCGGTACTAGGTGGCAGAGGAATTGGTAATGTGTCCACTCTGGTATCGTATGGTACCGTCACGAGGAAGACATAGTCACTTGTATTGTACCATATCGTTGTGTTCACAACGTTTTTCACGGACAGAGAACTTTGATGGGTGTATAACAAAACAGGTCTTATTGAGTATCGGTATCCCGCATCAGAAACTAATAAGTTATTTCAACTAACTTTTTGAAAAGCAGAGAAGAGATATTTTCTCTGTAATTGGCGATCCATTTTGGCCCAGTACTGGGTTAGAGAAGAGCCGGTTCTCAGAAAAATATCGAACAACATCAACAGACGAATGGCCCATTCCTTAGTACAGTACCATAAATGTGGGAAACATCGTTATGTCTATTTACCCCATTGATATTTCTTACATTTCAACAGCAATACATTGTCAAGGCCTGTAAGGATTATATCTGTGTCGAGTATATTTTGTTAAAGAGAATCTAGGGGCGATAACCTTTCCGATTAATGAGATCCAGTGATTGCACTATGAGTGTTCAATGAAGAATTCAGACCGATTTCAGTGTTGGTTTATCAATATATTCGATATTTTTTATATTATCAATTTCGAATTATTTTATGTTCATTAAGTTGAAACTGTGCCAGAATTGTTAACTGTTGCAGGTGAAAGATCAAGATGACATCTCTGAAGAAGATGATATGGACACCTGTTAGTGAACATAACGACGTAGAGATGACCAAGAGAACAAACGGTTCTCAGGTGGCGCCACCTGTTGTCGAATTAGACAGTGGCCTGGACACACGATGTGGAATAAGTTTCTGGAAACCGGACTTTATGCAGATTTTCTCCAACATATTAACTTTCTCTGTTCACTACGGCTTGGTTGGTCTGGTGACATCCGCATTAGGTTTTTATCTTAACTCACAGGTGACTACGTTGGAAAAACTATTTGGTTTGAGCAGCGCGGAAATCGGCATGCTTCTAACCATGAACGATATTGGCTACCTCATGTGTGTCATTATCGTAGGCCATTTCTTTCGATACTATCACAAACCTCGTGTTTTAGCAGTTTGTACTTTAATTTATGGCACATCGGCATTCGTGTGCGCTATGCCCCATTTCCTTACACAGGTGACAGAAATCGCGGCTCAAAGCAATTCCAGCGACAACAATTCCTATCCGTCTGCGCTAAGTGTGCGGGACAAATTCGAAGGAGAAAACCTCTGTCGTCACCAGGAGACGGACACGGCTCAAAATCTGACCGAGGCTAATCGTGTAGGAGGAGAGTGTTCTCATTCAGGAATGACGGGTCGTACAACTGCTAAGGCGATCGCCTTGCCGCTCATAGCTGCTGGGATGTTCTTTCAAGGATTTGGCAAGGCACCAAGACAATCCATGGTTCAAACGTACATAGACGATAACGTAGTTAAAACGAAAACTGGATTCTTCATTGGTAAGTGGTACTTCCTGATCTCTCGTAAATTTTCAACTAGTCGCATGAAATTGCTTGCTTTATTCTATTCTGGATACATTTAACGTGGCCAGGCCTGAAGGGGAACGATGATGCCCCTACCAAACTTTCTGCCCTGTCTCCGGAACGAGAAAAACATGAGAGCTGACACTCTGTGACCTTGTAATCTTTTTATTACCATCATCAACTTGGACTATTGTAAATGAATATATTTTTGTACATTCCTGCTAATGTAAGTTGATCTTTGCTGGTCCCTAGGCTATTTCTCACGCTCCATGCAAATGCATAGTCGGTATAACAGTGGATTCGACGACCACACTTCTCTCCTGAGTCATGGCCTCATAAAGGAGTAAGAGCGCGTGGAGGAAACTGAGGCCGCCTTCAGTCAAATATTTCCGACGATAAAACAGGTGATTAAGAAACTTAAGGAAGCTCCAGGCAAATTCAATTTTATGTCTACTGCGCATGTTTCTGCGCATCTACCAAAATTGGGATCTTTTAGTAAAAAATAATAAAAAGGGGAATATTAACTTGAAAGAGAACAGATTTGAAAGGAATTCTGAATTGTTTAATGTGTTCTCCAAATTTCTGGGGAATTTAGACCGCATGAAAGGAACGCTGGCAAAATGACTAGGCAAAATCCGAGTTATTTTGCTTCACGACCATGGTTGGCCATGTTGGCATCCTACTAGCTCGAAAAAATGCCTGGTGATCCCCCCACTTTGATTAAATTTTCTGATTTAGCATTGTCTCGGAAAACTTTTGAGCCATCTTGAGGAAATTTAAAATGAAATTTTAACTTCTTAGAAAATATGCGTTTTCGCTATCAAATTGTGGGCATTTTTTTATGGACTTCCCATCTAATCCATATATTAGAGTAGGGTTGAACCATTATAGTAGACCCTATACATTCCTAGATTCTGCAAAAATAAGCCTGGGGACCCATGAATTTTATCTTTTATTTTGGCTGTTGACGGCTTGCTCTACATGTACCTCTTGTCGAAATATAAGAAAAAAGACATTTTATTTTCAAATTGTCTCGAACCTCCTTAAGCTGTATAAAAAGGTATTTGAATGTCAGCATTATTGTTTGACGTTTGCTAACACTGTTAACAAAATTAATATTTTCAGGGTTAATTGCGTGCGTAGGAGTTTTCGGGCCAGTTTTAGCCTTCACGACCGGAGCTGCCGTGAGTCGAATCCACGTCACTTTTGAAGGTGAGTTAATTAGAAGCGGAAGGAAATTTGTGTGGCTAAAGCGTCCTTCACGAAATAGAATATCTGCGATCTGCAAGCGAAAAAAATAGACCCTGTGCGAGTTCGACAAGGCATCAGTTGATCACCAACGAATCGTACTGCATGCCTTGCTGACATCATTGGCAACTGTTGAACGCTTCTCACTTGTAGGAAACCTACAAACTTTCTCCCCGATCTTCGGAACGACGAAAAAATGAAAGCTGATCCTCCGCGACTCTTTAGTTTATCATATTGGGGGCCATTTTGAGTCTATTTGCATAACCCCACGAGTAGAAAATTAAAGATGGTGGCCCTGTTGCGTACCAGAAAAGTGAATTTTTCGTCATATTTCTTCAAAATTCCTGCTTTTCTTCGAGGAAAATTGGGGAAAATGTATTTTATTTCACATCAGACTATTATTTACTACTTTTTATGCAGTTTTTGCAAAGAAAACACAAATAAAAAATAAAAAAGGCCGGTATTGAAGATGACGTCACTGTAATGTCATCAAAGCGGCCATCTTGATTTGTTTTACATTTCTGGTAGTTCTTGACCTTAGGCTATAATATGTTAAGTTTCAACCCTCTAGCTGAAGGGGTAAGAAAAATATTTAGGGGTCCCAAAAATCAAAGGCCAGGTGAGGGGCGGAGCACACCCAAAATCGCCCAGGCCAGATACGGTTAAAAAACAACCTGCATTTAAAGAAGAAAAGAAGAATTTTCACGTGTCCCACTGGATGGTATTTCAGTATACCATAGGTTTGATAGGTTTGGCAGTATATTATTCATACACATGTATCAATATTTCAGACACAGATTTGTCTGTAAGAGATCCTCGATGGATCGGCGCCTGGTGGCTGGGATTCATCATATTTGGGCTAACGGCATTACTAGTGGCGATACCATTGTTCTTCTTCCCCAAGAGAATGGCGGTCAAGACGAAAAATAGCGACAAAGAAAGAGAAGAAGTAGAGCGACGGAAAGAAATAGCAATGGGAGAGCATTTCCATTTCGCTGATAGATTGAAAGGTTTGTTGTATTCATACAGTGCAATTCTTGATTGAAACAGGGACTGAAGGAAAATTATATTAACCTATTCAGACTGACATAGCGAGTGTTAGTATATTATCACTTCATACAATGAAATCGATTTACAATTAACTGGTGACATATTAAATTAAGAGGTGGGGAAAATTCACCACGTCTGGCGACTAAAGTAACAACCATACACACCTAAGTTCCCAGCCGGGGAAAACATTGTGTACCGGAGCGGTATGGTACCACACCGGTGACTATTTCTTCACCGTAATGGTACCGTGGCGGTACCGTAGCGGTCCGTCGGTGGTTGTGTGTCCGCAGTAGAATATAAAGCGCATTTTGACCCCCATTTAGGGGCAGATAACTCTGTGTGAATAATTCTGGTTATCTCCCCTGATTCGCACATTTCTGCCGCTAAATTGGGGCCCAGATGCCTTTTTACTACTTATCAAATTGACGTCTCGATGACGTCACATCCGATCACGTGACATCCGGGTCACAGGTCACAACCAGGTCAAAAGGTCAAAGGTCACTTCCGGTCACGTGACGGCCCAGCAATAAGGCCCTACCTCAGTGACTCCCAATGTGAATCTCACGGAATGCCTTATGGTCCCCGACAATATCGCCAGCACAATGCCCAGCATAAATGGCCAGTTGGGAACCCTCTCCGCAGAGCGCAATACACGAGGGTATTGCCACGAAAAAACCCCTGAAACCATGGGAAGTAAGACTTATAGCAATAAACATAATCGATAGGTGTTGTACCATGTTATTATGACCAGTCTATGATCAGTGCGATCCCGGGGTCGAGCATTTGTTGTCCATTACGCCTCCGCAAAAAGGCGGCACTTGCTGTGGGATTCCCCTTTTGGCATCGATCGTGCTGCCCTCAGGAGGCAAGGAAGAAAACTCTGACAGGGCGAACCCTCTGTGGCGCAAATTCCGGGTCATCTCCCCTGATTCGCACATTTGCATCTATACGGGGAATGTTTGTATGGGGTATAGGGGTGGTCATTTTTTTCTTGTGGATTTTACTATGGGCTGTGGGATCTTGTTTTCTTCGTCTCGAGCTGCAGAACACGAGCCCAACGCCCGTCTTAACTCATGGGTGCACTAACGATGGTGAGTGAGTGGTCATATAAGGTCATTTGAACACCATTAGCCTCAGACTGTATCCACCCTCTGACCGGATACCATGTCGAGTATATGTACGTTCTGTCAGAAGACACTCTCTCGTCGCGACAATATGCTCAGACATATGCATCTAACAAGAGACACCACCGAGTCCCGCTATATGTCCACCAAGTGGAGTAGAGCATCCCTATACGATGACGGTGAGCGGCCCTACGTGATGTGGAAAGACGTCCTGGGTGATGAAGCTCTTAGAGGAAGGTGTGGCAACCCCAGCTCCGACACGCGTTGTATGGTGTTATAGCCAATGGCAGCCCGCGTCCGAGACTACGCGATTACAGAATATGAGCTTCGTCCCAGGAATTCCTCACGACATAGACGAACCGTATTGCTTCGATTCCGAGCAGATGATCTGATGAGTGCAGCCAAGGACAATTCGAAAATCGCGGACCTATTCACCAAAGGGTCCCATCATCGCAATCTGTCCGTCATCTATTTGACCCAGAATCTCTTTCCTCAAGGGAAGGCGTCCACAGATATTGCCTTGAACTGCCAATACTTTGTGTTGTTCTGCAATCTCATCGACAGAGCACAAATCCGTGTGTTTGGTAGTCGAATTTATCCTCAGAACATTTCATGTTGGGGTTTCAAAGGGCGACAAGTCGTCCGTACGGCTTCCTGCTCGTAGATTCAAAAGTCCATACCCCCGAAGATCGCCGGCTGACGACCCACTTGTTACGCGGCGACGTCATATACCCCTACACCATCCATCGATTCCACACCTGGCAGCACCCGTCCAGCAGCAGCAACCCGCCCCCATACAGCGGTGACACGGGTATGTCTTCTGCTGCATAAGAAACAGATAATACCTAATAAGGATACCAACACAATTACCCGGGCCCAGAATCGGCTGACCCTGCATGAGACGCAGCTGGAGACGGGAAATTATCTTCTTCAACCTCCAAAATATTGCTGTCCGTCCAATGATGATCGACAATGCATAAGCCGTTGGGATAGAGCGTTACGGTATTAAGACAGGCGTTGACGGCGTTACTGTCTATAAAAGCAAGTGTATTCCCAAAACGTACACAGTCGACGTTCAACGATCAACAGGGGTTATACATGCTCTGAGTGCCAACGCACGTTCTTCAGACATTATGAGTTATCTAGGTTTGAGGAAGTGTTGATCGGGTTTTGTGACCTGCCTGTGAAATTTCAACCCTGAGCCGCGCAGCGGCGAAGGATTGAAATTTCACAGGCAGGTCACCAAACCCGATCAAACCGGACTCAAACCTAGATAACGATTTTGTCACCAAATAGTGGATTATTTCTCATATCACTCGTATATTCTCGAATTGAAAGACAATCATCATTGGAAGAAAGCTGAAAAAGCCCAGTCGAGATAAAAGTGCGACAAACCTTCGTTCAGCTGAATTTGTTGACATTTTTGCGATTTGTAGCAGATGAATTTCCGTAGCCTCGTTTTGATCGTAGTCAAAGACAACGGGTTACAAACTATTTCAAACCCGTGTGTGAATTATTTCAAACCCGTTTGTCGTGATATGGTTATTCCCATCCGTATAATCGACCAATGAGCGTATGGATTGATGTGGGGTTCGTTGACAATACGATATGATGCGACACCAGAAGGCTTTCCATCCGGACTCCGAGGAGCCCACTGAGGATGCAGACACAGAGACTGCTGAGAGTCTATTTACTCATACGGAGAGCTTGATCTCAGACAGTCAGACTAGATCCCATGGAAGTGAGGACGAACCTACCTTGAGATCATATTGTGAGAGCAGCTATTAATATTGATGCTGCAGCGATCGAGGACGCCGGACAGGATAACTTACAACAGGCGTACATCCAAATGCGTTCCAGCATCAGGAAAAACAGCCATGGCGATCTATGAACAGTATCGGCTGTTGCCGCTTGAAATGAAAGGCACCCCACGCACAGGTTCATCATGAAGACCAAGCGTCACTTGGAAGAGGATATGGGGCTATCACCCACCGAGGCCCTGGAAAATGCGATCAGAATGCGCAAACAACTGTTTCAGGACATACTGCCTGAACAATATCCTTGCCTGCCGGACGATGCTTAGGTTACAGCGAACAAAGATTTAACTTTCTGAAATGGCGAATTCTGACTGGACAAGAGCAGCCGAGAATACATCTAACGAGCAAGAACGAATATGACAGATACAGCGCCAAATGCGGCTTCTGATTTGACAAGAGCCTACTTGAATTGTAAACATACCCAATGCGGCTCCTCCAGCGTGGGTATGATGTAACATTGGGGAGAATTAAATGATTGATCTCTCGTCCTTGTTGTTGTTGTTCTCTCATCTGTCTACATCATGGCGTGAAGGCGTTATGGTAGGGCGTTAAGGCGTTCAGATGGAGCGCTAGGGCGTTAAGATAGGGTTTTAAGGCGTTACGATAAGGCGTTGAAGGGCGTCACTGTAGTTCGAGGAATTAGTGGCAATTCCATGGAATATCTGAAAAATCATCGCTTCAGGTCTAATTAACCAGAGCGTCCAAGCGTTAAGCGGGCGTTACTGTCCAAAGTTCGTGTTCCGCTTTTTATATTTTGGGGACAAATCCTAATTTTACATGCACTCATTATCCCATCCTGCCTCTCTCGACATGCCCCGATCCGCTGGAGATCGATATTAGCCCTTTTGAACATGGTTGATAAGGGTTTTCCCCTAGGCACACCCTAAATGACATCTTTCGTAAGTACTGCTTAACTGCGCATGCGTATCACGATGCGACTTGCAACAAACATCACACCATTCGTCTCCTACATGCAGACAGTTACAAGATGACGCCCCACACGGTCCATTCGGACCACGGATGGTCCATCTCTACCCCAAACACCTTACTTCACACCTCCAAAATGCCCACTTTGGCTACTACTCCTACTGATGACGTCACAGATGACGTGGACATCCCTCAAGTCGTGGTCTACACCCCGAGGCCTACAAGTTGGCACCCCACATGACGCATTCGGACCAGGGATGGTCCCTCAATCGCTCAAATATACCCATGCGCGCCTCCAGAATGACCACTTTACTTACTACGCCCAACGGCGCACGCACAGATTGACGCGACTTCAATCAAAAACACACCCGTCTGACTTTACCCCACGAGAGCTTCACACTCATACCCGACACGTTAAATTTGGACCAGGGATGGTCCATCTCTACCCCAAAACAACCCCCAAAATACCTGCTTTCTATAATACGGCCAGACTGCGCATGCGCAAAATAACGAAAACGGACGATACATTAGTCCAGTCGGATGCTCCTCCACGAGATCTTCAAAATAAGACCTCATACGACCCAATCGGACAACTAGGGGCTCACCTAGACCCCAAAACGTCCACCCAGCGCTATTTACCCACTACGCATGCGCACAGTGACTTTTTTTCGAAAACTTTCAACCAATCGCTTCGTGAACCCTCCCATCGTCTTCTACGTGGTGGGACGTGAAAAACAAGATACCACAACCCATACCGCAATGAGCATGTGTTTCCCATTAGGTTCAACATTGTCCACTGAGCCAGTATGGGCTTTTTCAAAAAATTTCACCGCTTAACTTCTAGACACCACCCCCCACCCCACAACCGATAGTAAAATCCACAAGAAAAAAATGACCACCCCTATACCCCATGCAGTCATTCCCCGTATAGATGCAAATGTAAAAATCAGGGGAGATGACCCGGAATTTGCGCCACAGAGGGTTCGCCCTGTCAGAATTGTCTTCCTTTCCTCCAGAGGGCAGCACGATGGATGCCAAAAGGCAATCCCCACAGCCAGCGCCGCCATTTGTATGTTTATTTTTTGCTGAGATATACTGGACAATAAACGATCGACCCTGGGGTCGCACTGATTCTAGAGTCGTCATAATAACATCGTACAACACCTATAGATTATCTTTATTACTATAAGTCTCCCTTCCCATGGATTCCTGTCTTTTTTTTCGTGCCAATACGGTTTTGAGGAAACCTGTATGGAGAAACTGAGGGGGCATAGTACTGGCGATATTGTCGGGGACCATACAGGCATTTCGGGAGATTCACATTGGGAGTCACTGGGGTCGGGCCTTATTGCTGGGCCGTCATGTGACCGGAAGTGACCTTTGACCTCTTGAACCGGATGTGACCTGTGATCCCGGATGTTACGTGACCGGATGTGACGCCATAGTGACGTCAATTTGATAAGTAGTAAAAGGGCATCTGAACCCCTATTTAGGGGTAGAAATGTGCGAATCAGGGGAGATAACCAGGAATTGTTCAAACAGAGTTATCTGCCCCTAAATGGGGGCAAGGTGCGCTTTATATACTACTGTCCGCTCCGGTACGGCCGCTGTACCATGATGATGACGACGTAGTCATCGATACGGTACCGTACCGCTCCGATCTCAATCTTTTCACCGCCGGGGGAACTTACGTGTGTATGACTCTACATGAAGCCTCGCATTCAGGATAGGGGATGTTCACAGGCCCTCAAAAGAGATTTTTTCGGGGGGGGGGTGGTGAAGTGTCGAAATATGGGGTCGCAATACATAACCTCATGCTTTATATAGCGAGAGATCCTGAAGGATCTTGGCGCCCACCATTGTCCGATAATTGTAAGCTAATGACTAGAGGATCTTTTTGTTCATTGTTACTAAGAACAAACGATTGATTTGTAATTTTGTTTACAGAATTTCGAACCTGAGCGAAAAAGATCGAAAAAGGGACACTGAAAAACACCAAGATATAATCTAAGTTTCAGGAGTTTCAAGATTTCCAGAAACTGTACTTATGTCGGTTGTTATAATACAAGAGAAATGATCGAAGTTAGTCTGAAAGTGAATGTACATGTGCGGAAGATCCTTCGACTCCGTTTTGTAGTATTTTTTTTAATTTATTTTTTGCACGTGTCATCATTGGGTACTGGAACTTGGAAGCGAAGACCAATCTCTTTGACACATTGACATGAGCTATGAAACATACTTAAGATTTTATAATTAGGAACGAATGCTAATTCTGTTCTGTTTACTGGGCTAGTTTGAGATATATCTTATAAGATACTATGCTCGAAAATAGTAAGATGGTACAATACTTAATACTGAAGGGATCCGGTCCGCGCAGTAATGTTGAAACTTCGAAAGTGCCTGAATCCAGATTATCGCCCTTGGATCGAAACATGCAATAGTCTACAGTTGTTGAGTTGTGATGTTGAGTCACAAGAGTGACGTCCCTTCATGTAGCCGGTGGGGCAGTTCACTTGCTACTGCATGGACTAAGGAAAACTGATTTAAAATTTGAAGAAATACATTTCAATTCCGAATTATTTGAACTCCTTGATATGGAAGGCGAAGTTATGGATATTCTCTATAGTCAATATATAGAATATGCCCCGCCGACTCTTGTGATGCAACGTCACAACTTGAGAATACCGTATTAATTGGATTTTCGAATCGGACCAAAAAAAGTTATCTTGCACTACTAGGCCCCATGAAATATTTCCTGAGAATTCACGATAACAATGTTTCAAGGGGAAATTCAAGATGGCCGTCTTGTGGCCATATTGGATTTTCGATTCGGACCGAGAAATCACGATAACAAAGTTGCATGGGAAAATCCAAGATGGCCGCCTGTTGGCCATATTGGATTTTCGAATTGGACCAGAAAAGTTATCTTGCACAACTAGACGACAAGGAGAACCTGTGTACCAAATTTAACAAAGATCCATCCAGTAGGTCCTGAGAAATCGCAATAACAAAGTTTCATGGGGAAATCCAAGATGGCCGCCTGATGGACATATTGGATTTTGGAATCGGTCCAGAAAAGGTATCTTGCACAACTGGACCACAAGGGGAACCCGTGTATCAAATTTTAGAAAGATCCAGGAAGTATTTCTCGAGAAATCACGATAACAAAATTTCGTCGGGAAGTCTAAGATGGCCGCCTGTTGACCATATTGCATTTTCGATTTGGACCGAAAAAGGCAACTTGCATATCGAGACCCTAAGGGTAACATGTGTACCAAATTTTGAGTAAGACCCATGCAATAGTTCCTGAGAAATGACGATAAAGTTTCATGGGAAAATCCAAGATGGCTGCCTGGTGGCCATACTGGATTTTCGAATCGGACCAGGAAAGGTATCTTGCACAACTAGACCCCAAGGGGAACCTGTGTATCAAATTTGAGAAAGATCCATGCAGTACTTCCTGAGAAATGACGATAAAGTTTCATCGGGAAATCCATTATGGCTGCCTGGTGGCCATATTGGATTTTCGAATCGAACAAAAAAGGTATCTTGCACAACTAGACCCCAAGGGGAACCTGTATACCAAATCTGAGAAAGCTCCACGCAGTACTTCCTGAGAAATCGCGATAAGGTTTCATGGGGAAATCCAAGATGACTGCCTTGTGGCCATATTGGATGTATGATTCGGACCGGAAAAGGTATCTTGCACAACTAGACCCTAAGGGAAACCTGTGTACCAAATTTGAGAAAGATCCATGCAGTACTATCTGAGAAATGACGATAACAAAGTTTCATGGGGAAATCCAAGATGGCTGCCTGGTGGCCATATTGGATTTTCGAATCGGACCAGAAAAGGTATCTTGCACAACTAGACCCCAAGGGGAACCTGTGTACTAAATTTGAGAAAGATCCATGCAGTAGTTCCTGAGAAATCGCGATAACAAGGTTTCATGGGGAAATCCAAGATGGCTGCCTGTTGGCCATATTGGATTTTCGAATCGGACCAGAAAAGGTATCTTGCACAACTAGACCCCAAGGGGAACCTGTGTACCAAATTCGAGAAAGATCCATGCAATAGTTCCTGAGAAATCGCGATAACAAGGTTTCATGGGGAAATCCAAGATGGCTGCCTGGTGGCCATATTGGATTTTCGAATCGGACCAAAAAAGATATCTTGCACAACTAGACCCCAAGGGGAACCTGTATACCAAATTTGAGAAAGATCCATAAAGTAGTTCCTGAGAAATCGCGACAACAAGAATTGTTCACGGACGGACGGACTGACGGACCACGGACCACGGACGAAAAGCGATTTGAACAGCCCACCGTCTGGTGATGGTGGGCTAAAAATACACACTTTTTATAAAAAGCATGCGGTTATGTATAGAGACCCAATATTTTGACACTTCACCCTAATACCACCCCCTACATCTCTCCAAAACTCTTGTTTTAAGGGCCTGTAGGCATGTTGTAACCTATGGGTGTCAGTATCTGGAAATATGTGTAGCAATACCCACTCTCTACTGCAGATAGATTGCTGTATACAGCGAGAAAGACGAACTGCTGTACTATGGTCTGTCCATTTTAATTAGTCGTCTACTTTGGAGCTTGTCAATAATCAGCTGTTAACTCTGCATAAATTTTCTTTTTTGCATCGTGTAGAACAAACAGAACTCTACAAAATGACTACCATTTCTCTGTGATATCGATAATATATCACGCTTGAAATAACTTTGTAATTCTCTCCATATAAAACTCCAGTACAGTTGTTTCATGTACCGGGACTCAATTACATAGGGAGACGTCATAATGTATTCGTGTTGTCCAGCACAAAGGTCAACAATGCCGTACGGTTAAAGAGGTGTATGCGGTTTATCATTCGGCAATTTTACTGGGCATGTGATATGAGCGACACTCCCACGGACCGCCTGTTATTACTGTATTTGGCATCAATGACCTTTGTGCCGGTGAGCATGAATATATTATGACGTCTCCCTGTGTAATTGAGGCCCGGTACATAAACAACTGTACTGGAGTTTTATATAGAGAGAAAAAGTTAGTCCAAGCGTGATATATTATCGATATGACAGAGAAATGGTAGTCATTTTGTAGAGTTCCGTTTGTTATACACGCTACAAAAAATGAAATTGTTGCAGGTTTAACTACTGATTTTTGGCAAGCTCCAAAGTAGACGACTAATTAAAATGGACAGACTTATTAAGAACAACCATCGGCAGGAAAGTGACGCAAGAGTATTTGATGTGAATCTTTCTGGAGAGTAATTATTTTTGGTTCTGAAAACTGAAGAAAAACAAAACAAAAAACAATAGTCTGTTTATCTTCATTTTCATTTCAGACATGCCCAAAGCCATGTTGCGTTTGTTGAGGAACTGTACCTATGTTTGTATTCTCACGGCGACCGTTCTAGAGATGTTCCCACTGGCGGGACGTCTGGCTTTTACCCCCAAATATATGGAAGTGCATTTTGGACTGTCTACTTTCAAGTCAAACATGTTAATGGGTAAGTCTCTTTGTTCCCACTACAATGGAAAGATTTGATCTGATTGTCGCCATTGTAGACAATTTGAACCAAACCAAATCATCAGAATCCATTCATAAGAATAGCTTCTCGCGGTGTTCATATATATAATTTTTTTTTTTTTCATAGACAAATATCTTCCCTTATATTATTTAATCCCCTCGTCTAACTTTATTGTGCCTATCTCGTACATCTGTGGGTGATTTTGACTGTTATCAGATACGCTAGCTCCGTACTACGGAAACGCATTAGGGTCACGAGTTGGTGAGACGACTCGCGACTTATCGACTTGACAACATGGCGACTTGCCCCGTTTCTTTGCGGCAAGTCGACTTGTTCTTGTCGACTTGACGCTTTAATTTCAACAAGTCGACATACCAAAAGTTTACTTGTTGTGTTTTCTCGCAACAAGTCGACTTTCCACACCTCGACTTGTTTGCAAGTCGACTTTCGTCATGGCGACTTTTCGTTATCGATTAAAAAGTCGACTTTCCTCAAGTCGACCTTCGCAGTTATTTCGCAACAAGTCGACTTGTAAAATGCCGACTTGTGCAGTCATTTTGCGACAAGTCGACTAATCACAAGTCGACTTGTATGAGTATTTCCCAACAAGTCGTCTTATCAAAAGTCAACTTTGGGACAAGTCGACTTCATTGAAATCGACTTGTGTAGCTATTTTGCAACAAGTCGACTCGCAACAAGTCGACTTGTCTTAGTATTTCGCATCAAGTCGGCTTATCAAAAGTCGACTTTGCGACAACTCGACTTGATTGAAGTCGACAACTAAAAATTGTTGCGTCAAGTCGCCTTGCCAAATGCCGTCTTGTGTAGCTATTTTGCAACAAGTCGACTTACAACAAGTCGACTTTTATTAGTATTTCGCATCAAGTCGGCTTATCAAAAGTCGACTTTGCAGCAACTCGACTTGGTTGACGTCGACAACTAAAAATTGTTGCGTCAAGTCGTTTTACCAAATGTCGTCTTGTGTAGCTATTTTGCAACAAGTCGACTTTCAACAAGTCGACTTGTATTAGTATTTCGCAACAAGTCGACTTAGCAAAAGTCGACTTTGCGGCAACTCGACTTGGTTGAAGTCGATTACTAAAAATTGTTGCGTCAAGTCGTCTTACCAAATGTCGTATTGTGTAGCTATTTTGCAACAAGTCGACTTTTATTAAGTCGACTTACTGCGATTATTGGGCCGTATAGTAGTATAGAAAGCGAAAATCGAGTCGAATAAGTAGATGGGGAGGGCGATATGGAGGACCAGTGGAGAGAGAGACAGGAGGTTTTCACTATTCGAGAGCCCCTGGGCATTCAGGTATTCAACCGAGAGGTAAATGGATCGACTGAGCATGCGTGGGATCGAGTGCGAAAGCGCACAAAGTATGGAGAACCAGTGGGATGAGAGACATGAGAGTGTCATTTACCCTACCTGGCCTGGGTGAAATGTTCTATTCTGCTCCAAAACGACGAAACCGAGGGGGCTGACACTTTCTAGCTTATCATATTGGGAGCATTTTGAGGCCATTTGCGTATCCCCTTGTGCAGATGATCATGCCGTCATGTGGTATCCCAGAAAGTCGATTTTTCAGTCTTTTCTGTCCATTTCTTTGCACTTTTTTCTGGCCTACATTACTAGAAAGTATTTTATTTAGGCGAAGCTAATTATTCTCTTGTTATATTTAGTAGTTTTTCAAAAGAAAAATCGAAAAATAACACTTTAGAAAAATCGACCCACAAATAGAAAAATGGTTTCAGCGAATATGACCTCATATTGATGTCATCATGAAGGCCATCTTGGATTTTTGTTTTACATTTTCGAGTAGAGCTTGACTCAAAGGTACAGTGTGGTGAGTTTCAGCACTCTAGACTCAGGGATATTGAAAATATATGGAGATGGGGGCGGGGGGTGCACTTTAAGCTCCTCCCCAGGCTGCGGTACACCCCAAATCGCCCAGGTCATATTGGATTAAACAGGAGCTCTCAGGCCAGGCATTCGCCCTAGCGTAAAACGATTCGACTCCGTATGCGCAGGGTGAAGTGCGCGTGCGCAAAATATATGGAGTGGGATACGAGGAACCAGTGGGGTGAGAGACATGCGGATTTCACTGAACAATACTCCGGGGACCTGATAGGCCCTATTCGCCCTATGAGTCGACTGCGCAAGCGAGTCCGGTGCACCAGACAGGGATGGACAGGCGGCATTCTGCTATTCTCGTGGTTTGCTTGAATTGGCCAATCATATCGCAGGATTTTCCCCGGTCTAGTGATACACCATAGTAGTATAAAAAGGACGGCTAACCGTAAGTTCGCCGGAGGAGGTAACTCTTGCATCCGCCAAGTGGCGTGACGGGGTGGTGGAGGTCATTACGAGCTTGGTGGGATTCTAGATTAACCTGGGAAGGATGGACATTTCAATTTGGGTCAATCAGCGGTCGACAAAAGAGAACCAATGAGTGGTCGATAAATCAGCCAATCGAGAAGCACCGGGTTTTTCCCCTGGGACATTCGTGAACATCCTTGTTCTTGTACAGTCGTTGACGTCCGCGCGTCCATCCGGGGGCTGTGTAACATCCGGGTACTTCTATGTAGGTGTATAAAAGTCTATAAAACACGTCTCTCTGGATCCCACACCTCCGTTCCTACGGTTGCAGAACCAAGAGGCCAGTCTGTTTGTACGCAAAGTGAAACCGAGCCCAGGTGTACAGTTGACGCACATCAAAGCCTTGGAGAAAAAAACAGCACAGTACCCGATTCGATGAGCACAGACCAAGGTCTTTTCCGTCCCTAAAGGAAATATGATTGCCAACCAAGAAAACCTGTTCCTGGGGGATTTTTAACCCTAGCCTGCGTGGACAATACCAGTTATAATGGTGCTATCTCTAGGAATCTGTTCAACCTAAAAGCGTTCTAAATCAATTCCGTGGCCCTACATGTGGACGGACAACAGATACCGACACGGCCCTTACAACCCAGTTCGGAACGGTCAATTACATCGGGAGCTATATGAACCTCTTCGCAACAACCGGTCAAATCAACCAAGACGAAGGAAATATGATCAGTAGAGACGATTTCGGCAAAGGGTACACATTGTTCTGTTTCGATCTCACGCCCACCTTAGACAACGATCATCAATAAGTCTCGTCAAGAAAGGCAACTTACGCTTGGAACTCCATTTCGGGACACCTTTACCCCGAACCATCAATGTGATTTGCTACGCTGAGTTTGACAACATTATTCAAATCGATAAAAGCCGTAACGTCCTGTGTGATTACGCCACTTAACATGGATACAGAGGAGATTACCACCGTGCTACGAAACGATCCGTGGACACGGACAGTGTTTCAAGGGGTGTTTGGCCGAGATGTGTTTCCATTAGACCGTTGTATCCTGCTGCTTACGTGCTCAACACGGACTCGATGGATCGGCCCGGTCAACACTGGGTGACCGTGTAGTTGACAGAAGGGCAGGGCGAATACTTCGATCCGTACTGCCTGCCACCTCCCGATCCCGATTTAACAGACTTCATGGATCAAGGCACAGAGACGTGGTGTTGGAATACTAAAACATTACAACGCCTGGACAGTATGGTGTGCGAACACTATTGCTTGTTCTACCTGTACCATCGATGTCGAGGAAGAACCTTATCTACCACCGTACAGGTGATTGACGAGTACCCCAAGGCCGAGGGCCGAGATGTACTCGTATATGACTGAGCTGCCGTTCATCTCAATGTACAAGTCCTGTTATGGGCTTAAGTTTTTTCACGTAAAGCCCCCTGTTCTGGGCTTAAGTTTTTTCACTTAAAGCCCCCTGTTCTAGGCTTCAGTTCTCAAGTGGTTGTTCTCACGTTGTTGTTGTTCACTGAATAAAAAAAATGAGATCTCAAAACCCTGTATTGTGTGTTTTCTGTGTAAGTATAATGCCCAATGTGGGACATGTGGGGATTCAGCCAATGAATGGACTGAGAAAGTAGCCAATCAGTGGCCTAGGATGGAGCCAAATGTAACCCATCAATGCCCAGAAAACCAACATAGGCGTTAAGGCTCTCATATGCATATAACCTGCCCGGAGCACGGTTAGCACTTCCGAATTTTCCCTTGCGGTGTTGTTGTTCAATAAAAAACTTCGCGAAAACCCACGTGGAGTTCGAATATTTTATATTAGTGAACTTGAACAAGAATGTATATACAAGTATGTACAAGTATGTAATGTGAACAAGTATATAAGACTGGAGTAAACAAGAATTAAGGTGAACACGTCTGTATATCGAGAGAAGTCACGACTTGAGTGAAGTATATAACAGTTCACAATTAGACCAATTCATCGAACTGACGTAATGTATATAGAGTAATTATTCAAAAGAATAAAGTCTAGTTCACTATTAGACAAATTCAACGAGCTGGTGTAATATACTTATGTATATGGAGAGTAATTCGAGTTAGAGTCCAAATATCTATGTCCATTATTCATAGAGTTCACAAGTCCGGGTATAGTTCATTGACGTCAAAGATAATATATGTAGTATTCACAAGTCCAGGTACGCCGTACTGACTCCATCGGGAAGGACTTTCCGTTTAGGGTAAAAGAAAGTTAAGGCATCCCGTCGCTGAATGTACATTCGCATGCGGTGGTCGACGACTCGGAGACCTCTATTGGTGCCACTAGCACTGGCCTGGCTTTGCAGCACTTCCAGATAGTGGATTATGTCGATGGCAGGGTCGCCCCGGCCCTTTGCAGCTGAACTTGTTGTTTCCATCTCCACCGTAACATTCGTACGTATTGGACGACAGGGCGATCCTGGCATCTCCACTCCACTCTAACCTGAAGAGGCCTGGAGTCCGCTTGTCGTAGGTATAGTGGTCTTTTCTCGGTAGCCACTGGTCCCGCTCCGCTTCATACTGCGCGCGCAATTCGGGTTTGACGAGTGACTCCCAATCCGCATTAGAGACGACCATATAGGCAGAGTCTGTCCATCTCCATTAATTGCCAATCTGATGGACTGAAATACACACCCATGAAATCATATAAAAATTGGCTACCTGGTATACCATACATCCAATTTGGAGCGGTAAGTTGTAACGAATGACCCTTTTGGCTGAACTGACTTCATACGTATCATCATCAATGACGTCGACGGACCGAAACAGTGGCGAGTTGATCCTTTTGCGCGCTTGTTTGGTAGTGCAGATATTCAGGTTCTAGTGCTTATCTTGGTTGGTCACCGTTTTTCCATAGTAGCCATTGCCCGTCAGTTTCCACGATTCGCCGATAATGGCTTTACTGGGATCCTTATCCCGTTGACGACGGTCAGACGCGTGACGGTGTGGGCATTCCCCGCAAAACAGGCGTTGGATATATACTGTAGGACTTGGTACACTCGCGTCACTTGGAGGCCGTGGCTCATGTACTACTGTAGTAAAGGGGTACCCAGCAAGATTTTTTTCCGCCCACATGCTCCCTATCAACATCCGTCGAGGTTGTTGAAGTACTTCATGTTCCTCAGCAAAGGCGCCCACATGGTCTATCCAATGTCGTCCCGAATCACCAGCGTGTTCTTAAAGATGGGCGGGCACTGGGCGAATAGTGGTTTCAGAGTATTGGGAACATGCAGGTCGCATTCCACAAACCCGTAGAGGTTCCCGGAACGAACGGCGTCGAAAATCTGTGGCAGGGTCAGGAGTGGCCGGCGACTGAGGGGGTACTCGCGTGCTTTAAGGAAGCAGCTTAAGTGTGAGAGGGCACATGGTGTGAATTTCACACTCCCACAGTTCGATAAGATCGTAGGCCAACTCTTTCACGTAGCATGGAAAACCACCCTGTGAGTGACATGTATCGCCGTCACTGGAACACCATACTCCGTTGTTTTCACCGCCATCGGCCTATTCAAGTTATCTAAAATTTATTAACTTAAACCAGAAATCCCAAACCGTAAAATTTCATAATAAAAATGAAATTGACAATTTCGCTGCATTAGCACTTTAAATGGGGTTCTGACCGATCTTCAGATTCACGTGTGGTATAGACCTACAAATAGAATGAATCTCTATGATCCTTCACGAGATGTTTGTAATATTATTGCGACTATTAACAGAAAGATGTTGACCATCACAGACAACTGCAGTCACTGGTTGCATCAATTGTTGACCAAAATGACCGAACAGCTGGCTATGTTCTTTCCAAAATAACGTATCACTGTTCCAATTAGGGTTAGATCTCCGACGGGTTAAGTAGCATTAAGTAGCATTTTGCTACCGGTAAGTAGCAAAAGTCGTCATGCGGGGCGTATCTAACGTCAAAATGAAGATTTAAGTAGCATAAGTCGTCATGACAAATGCTAGTTTAAGCCTTTATATAGCCGATGTCGGCTACCAATAGCAAAAGTCACCACAGTTGCTTTCGCGTGTGCGCCGAATGCTAGTTATGGGGTTAAATAGCAGATCGTCGCGTATAGATTTTCTAAGTTAGAGTGGTTTTAACCCTGTCACCCCATGGGGTGTTATTGCGGAGGTGGTCACCACCCCTGCCTATCAGGGGCGGATAACCCTCGCACTTTACATGACCGCGACGAATGCTAGTTATAGCAATCCTTTAACTGCCAAATGTCATGGGGACACAACACAAAATCAACAGGGTTTTGATATTTGACCTCGAAATTGTAATGCTTGACCTAACATTATATCATTTATGACCTTATGAGGTCAAACCCTGCATTATTTCAAAAAGCGATCGCCGACAAACGCTATCTAAAAATTAGCTGAGAACCCTAAAAATTAGCTGGAAAAAGTCATGAGGTCATAATATAATAAGGCAGGGTTTGACCTCATGAGGTCATAAATGATGTAATGTGAGGTCAGCATTACAGTACCGAGGTGAGATATGAAAACCATCTCGATTTATAAAAGCTAGATTGACCCGACGAAATCTTAGGGTTATAAGTTATAACTAGCGATTGTCATACCATTTTGGAGGTCATTTTTCGAGGTCAAAAATGCCCTAAACCATAACCCTAAAGTATTGGAACACCGTTTTCGAGGTCGGAGAATACAATGGCACCTTTTTTATGCTAGCAAAAAAAATGGTCTAGTAGCCGATATCAGCTTTCGCAGCGCCATCTGCTCATTTTTTATTTTCTCTATTTTCACAGGGTTTTTCACAAAAAATTTAAGAATGAAATTTGCGAGGTCAATGACCTCAAATTCTGAGTCGGTGCATGAAACCCTGTTGACAGTAACGGCCGACGAATTCTATTTACAAAAACTAGCACTTGTCGGCGGGCAAAAAAACCTCGTTTTTCAAATTTCCATAGAGGGGTTTTCAATTTTTTTTTTACGCAATAGCTAGACTGACCTCAACGGAACTACCTCATGAAATTCCAGATCTTAAGGTCGTAAAATGTGGACGCAAGACGTTCTCGATTAAATTTCGAGGTCAAGGTCAAGGTCATCAGGAAATCTGACCTCACCATCGTGAACAGTGACCTCGAAAGTACTTATGACCAAGTTTTCAGCGAAATCCACCGTGGGTCAAAATTTCGACTTCTCAGAAAAATGCAGTAAACTGAAAAACACTAACATATGGAATTCGAATAAAATTTATCATCAAATATTTTAAACTCGGGTTTTTTGCACTCAAATCGCTAGATATGGATACGGGGTCGCTGTGTTTGAGCCCAAAACCCCAGAAAATTGAGGTATTACAAAGTTACGGGGGAAACCTCAGACCTCATTTTTTCGTCGATTTTGAGAATTTTGAACTCTCCTGAGGTCGTTTATAGGTCTTTAGAGCTCAAATTTTCACAGGTTATGCTAATAAATCGTCTGCATCTGTAAGTGACCTCATATTTAAAATTAGAATTTTTTTTCATTTTCTTAATAATTTTTATGTAAAAGTAAAATATGTGGGTCGGGCGGCATCTCTATCGCATTTCCGGTCAAATTTTAGACCTGTTTCAGATTCCCAGTCCTCAAAAACATCAAGTGCCAAAGTTTCAGCCTAGTACAGCTTTTGGTTGTTGCAAAATTTTAACGCGAATACGACAGGGTAAAACAAGTCCTAAGCAAATGTTTGATGCCCGATTAAGAGGTCAAGGTCGCTCTCAATCCAAATTTTGAGGTGATTCGGTGAAGGTTGAAATTTGACCTGCCTTAGCGAAATTTTGGTCGGAATTTTTGTTGTCACCGATTGTCCTCAAACGTTGCCCTAAGCCTATATCGAGGTCAAAGGTCACGAATCTGAGGTCAGTTTTGACTTTGACCTCGACCTTCATATCAAAATGGCGATTCGAAAATATGGGCATGACTTTGACCTTGGCGCAAGGTGACAAGATATTGTTCGACGACCTTGATCTTTTGATATGTAATGACCCCATGACCTTGAATTTGACCTATGGGTTCAAAGTCAAATTTGCGATAGTACAATCAGAATGCACTATCGAAAATTTGACCTTGACGTCGGAGGTCAAGGTCAAGGTCACAGATCAACGCACAGGTCACGGGGTCATCACATATCAGAAAGACAGTGACCTCTGACCTCATTTAGTATGCGAAAAAAGGACTTAATTTTATTTTATTTTTTGAAATCAATTTTTCAAGGTCAAGGTCAAGGTCAATTTCAAATCCGATGGTAGATTCTTGATCAGTGATTTTTTCTCTACTGGGTACCAATAATTGAGATCAATCGCAGACCCCAAAAAATTGGCCGATTTTTTCGATGTAAAATTTTGCCGGAAGTGAATTCTGTCCGGATTGACCTCAGATTCATTATATATAGGTTTTCGAGGTCGCTAATTAAGAATCCGTCGTCAAATTGTCGATTGGTAGCCAGGGACTGGGGTCTACCCATAGAAGCCTGGGTTAAATTACGTTTTATGGAATCTTGTAAACGCCCACCCCTGGCATGTTGTGACTGCGAATTTGCGACACCCATTGAACACACACACATGACTGGCACCTCTATGGATAGCTGATACATTGTAGTTGTGCATAGAGGTACGGGTTTATGTATTCCAAGTCAATCTCGCAAGCCAGGGTCAAAATGTTCATGCCATATCCTGGCACAACTGAGAAACGAGAATGAAATTAACAGCCTGATTGTTGTGGAGTGTTAATGTTCACCCTTACACTCTATCCGAGCGTGCGATACATCAAATGAAAGCCCAACGTTTACGCTTTTTTAAAATATTTTTTCTGATATTCAACAATGGTGGCCAGCAGAAGGCGGTCCCTTTTTCTACATGGGGTGTTTTAGCAAAGCAGGGGCAAATTCTACATGTAACGCATGTTGTGACGACAGGGTAAAGGTCACAAGATATGGGCGGACGACCTTGACCTTTTGATATGTAATGACCCCTTGACATGACCTCGACCTTGACCTCTGACTCCAGGTCAAAATTTCCGATACCCGTTTTGATTGTAGTATCGCATTTCTTAACCATAGGTCAAAGGTCAAGGTCGAAGTCATAGGTCAACGTCCAGGTTATGGGGTCATCACATACCAAAAGGTCAAGGTCGTTCGCCAATATCTTGTGACCAACTCGCCACTGTTTCGGTCCGTCGACGTCATTGATGATGATACGTATGAAGTCAGTTCAGCCAAAAGGGTCATTCGTTACAACTTACCGCTCCAAATTGGATGTATGGTATACCAGGTAGCCAATTTTTATATGATTTCATGGGTGTGTATTTCAGTCCATCAGATTGGCAATTAATGGAGATGGACAGAATCTGCCTATATGGTCGTCTCTAATGCGGATTGGGAGTCACTCGTCAAACCCGAATTGCGCGCGCAGTATGAAGCGGAGCGGGACCAGTGGCTACCGAGAAAAGACCACTATACCTACGACAAGCGGACTCCAGGCCTCTTCAGGTTAGAGTGGAGTGGAGATGCCAGGATCGCCCTGTCGTCCAATACGTACGAATGTTACGGTGGAGATGGAAACAACAAGTTCAGCTGCAAAGGGCCTGGGCGACCCTGCCATCGACAAAATCCACTACCTGGAAGTGCTGCAAAGCCAGGCCAGTGCTAGTGGCACTAATAGAGGTTTCCGAGTCGTCGACCACCACATGCGAATGTACATTCAGCGACGGGATGCCTTAACTTTCTTTTACCCTAAACGGAAAGTCCTTCCCGATGGAGTCAGTACGGCGTACCTGAATACTACATATATTATCTTTGACGTTAATGAACTATACCCGGACTTGTGAACTCTATGAATAATGGACATAGATATTTGTACTCTAACTCGAATTACTCTCTATATACATAAGTATATTACACCAGCTCGTTGAATTTGTCTAATAGTGAATTAGACTTCATTCTTTTGAATAATTACTCTATATACATTACGTCAGTTCGATGAATTGGTCTAATTGTGAACTGTTATATACTTCACTCAAGTCGTGACTTCTCTCTATATACATACGTGTTCACCTTAATTCTTGTTTACTCCAGTCTTATATACTTGTTCACATTACATACTTGTACATACTTGTACATACTTGTATATACATTCTTGTTCAAGTTCACTAATATAAAATATTCGAACTCCACGTGGGTTTTCACGAAGTTTTTTATTGAACAACAACACCGCAAGGGAAAATTCGGAACTGCTAACCGTGCTCCGGGCAGGTTATATGCATATGAGAGCCTTAACGCCTATGTTGGTTTTCTGGGCATTGATGGGTTACATTTGGCTCCATCCTAGGCCACTGATTGGCTACTTTCTCAGTCCATTCATTGGCTGAATCCCCACATATCCCGCATTGGGCATTATACTTACACAGAAAACACACAAGACAGGGTTTTGAGATCTCATTTTTTCATTCAGTGAACAACAACAACGTCAGAACAACCAATTGAGAACTGAAGCCTAGAACAGGCGGCTTTAAGTGAAAAAACTTAAGCCCAGAACAGGGGGCTTTACGCGAAAAAACTTAAGCCCATAACAGGACTTGTACATTGAGATGAACGGCAGCCCAGTCATATACGAGCACATCTCGGCCCTCGGCCTTGGGGTACTCGTCAAACACCTGTACGATGGTAGATAAGGTTCTTCCTCGACATCGATGGTACAGGTAGACCAAGCAATAGTGTCCGCACACCATACTGTCCAGGCGTTGTAATGCTTTAGTGTTCCAACACCACGTCTCTGTGCCTTGATCCATGAAGTCTGTTAAATCGGGATGGGGAGGTGGCAGGCAGTACGGATCGAAGTATTCGCCCTGCCCTTCTGTCAACTACACGGTCACCCAGTGTTGACCGGGCCGATCCATCGAGTCCGTGTTGAGCACGTAAGCTGCAGGATACAACGGTCTAATGGAAACACATCTCGGGCAAACACCCCTTGAAACACTGTCCGTGTCCACGGATCGTTTCGCAGCACGGTGGTAATCTGCTCTGTATCCATGTTAAGTGGCGTAATCACACAGGACGTTACGGCTTTTATCGATTTGAATAATGTTGTCAAACTCAGCGTAGCAAATCACATTGATGGTTCGGGGTAAAGGTGTCCCGAAATGGAGTTCCAAGCGTAAGTTGCCTTTCTTGACGAGACTTATTGATGATCGTTGTCTAAGGTGGGCGTGAGATCGAAACAGAACAATGTGTACCCTTTGCCGAAATCGTCTCTACTGATCATATTTCCTTCGTCTTGGTTGATTTGACCGGTTGTTGCGAAGAGGTTCACATAGCTCCCGATGTAATTGACCGTTCCGAACTGGGTTGTAAGGGCCGTGTCGGTACCTGTTGTCCGTCCACATGTAGGGCCACGGAATTGATTTAGAACGCTTTTAGGTTGAACAGATTCCTAGAGATAGCACCATTATAACTGGTATTGTCCACGCAGGCTAGGGTTAAAAATCCCCCAGGAACAGGTTTTCTTGGTTGGCAATCATATTTCCTTTAGGGACGGACAAGACCTTGGTCTGTGCTCATCGAATCGGGTACTGTGCTGTTTTTTTCTCCAAGGCTTTGATGTGGGTCAACTGTACACCTGGGCTCGGTTTCACTTTGCGTACAAACAAACTGGCCTCTTGGTTCTGCATCCGTAGGAACGGAGGTGTGGGATCCAGAGAGACGTGTTTTATAGACTTTTATACACCTACCTAGAAGTACCCGGATGTTACACAGCCCCCGGATGGACGCGCGGACGTCAACGACTGTACAAGAACAAGGATGTTCACGAATGTTCCAGGGGGAAAACCCGGTGCTTCTCGATTGACTGATTTATCGACCCCTCATTGGTTCTCTTTTGTCGACCGCTGATTGACCCAAATTGAAATGTCCATCCTTCCCAGGTTAATCTAGAATCCCACCAAGCTCGTAATGACCTCCACCACCCCGTCACGCCACTTGGCGGATGCAAGAGTTACCTCCCCCGGCGAACTTACGGTTAGCCGTCCTTTTTATACTACTATGGTGTATCACTAGACCGGGGAAAATCCTGCGATATGATTGGCCAATTCAAGCAAACCACGAGAATAGCAGAATGCCTCCTGTCCATCCCTGTCTGGTGCACCGGACGCGCTTGCGCAGTCGACTCATAGGGCGAATAGGGCCTATCAGGTCCCCGGAGTATTGTTCAGTGAAATCCGCATGTCTCTCACCCCACTGGTTCCTCGTATCCCACTCCACATATTTTGCGCAGGCGCACTTCACCCTGCGCATACGGAGTCGAATCGTTTTACGCTAGGGCGAATGCCTGGCCTGAGAGCTCCTGTTTAATCCAATATGACCTGGGCGATTTGGGGTGTACCGCAGCCTGGGGAGGAGCTTAAAGTGCACACCCCGCCCCCACCTCCATATATTTTCAATACCCCTGAGTCTAGAGTGCTGAAACTCACCACACTGTAGCTTTGAGTCAAGCTCTACTCGAAAATGTAAAACAAAAATCCAAGATGGCCTTCATGATGACATCAATATGAGGTCATATTCGCTGAAACCATTTTTCTATTTGTGGGTCGATTTTTCTAAAGTGTTATTTTTCGATTTTTCTTTTGAAAAACTACTAAATATAACAAGAGAATAATTAGCTTCGCCTAAATAAAATACTTTCTAGTAATGTAGGCCAGAAAAAAAGTGCAAAGAAATGGACAGAAAAGACTGAAAAAACGACTTTCTGGGATACCACATGACGGCATGATCATCTGCACAAGGGGATACGCAAATGGCCTCAAAATGCTCCCAATATGATAAGCTAGAAAGTGTCAGCCCCCTCGGTTTCGTCGTTTTGGAGCAGAATAGAACATTTCACCCAGGCCAGGTAGGGTAAATGACACTCTCATGTCTCTCATCCCACTGGTTCTCCATACTTTGTGCGCTTTCGCACTCGATCCCACGCATGCTCAGTCGATCCATTTACCTCTCGGTTGAATACCTGAATGCCCAGGGGCTCTCGAATAGTGAAAACCTCCTGTCTCTCTCTCCACTGGTCCTCCATATCGCCCTCCCCATCTACTTATTCGACTCGATTTTCGCTTTCTATACTACTATACGGCCCAATAATCGCAATAAGTCGACTTAATAAAAGTCGACTTGTTGCAAAATAGCTACACAAGACGACATTTGGTAAGACGACTTGACGCAACAATTTTTAGTAATCGACTTCAACCAAGTCGAGTTGCCGCAAAGTCGACTTTTGCTAAGTCGACTTGTTGCGAAATACTAATACAAGTCGACTTGTTGTAAGTCGACTTGTTGCAAAATAGCTACACAAGACGACATTTGGTAAAACGACTTGACGCAACAATTTTTAGTTGTCGACGTCAACCAAGTCGAGTTGCTGCAAAGTCGACTTTTGATAAGCCGACTTGATGCGAAATACTAATAAAAGTCGACTTGTTGTAAGTCGACTTGTTGCAAAATAGCTACACAAGATGGCATTTGTACGGAAGCGTATATTGTGCACCAGTTGGTGAGAGAAATCGCGACTTGTCGACTTTGAAACATGTCGACTTGCCCCGTTTCTTTGCGGCAAGTCGACTTGTTTTTGTCGACTTGGCGCTATATATCTCTGCAAGTCGACATACCAAGAGTCGACTTGTCGTGTTCTTTCGCAGCAAGTCGACTTGCCGCAGGTGGACTTGTTCTCAAGGCGACTTTCGCCAAGTCGCCTTTCAAAGCTGAAAATATGTCAACTTTCCATAAGTCGACTTGAACAGTTGTTCCGCAACTAGTCGACTTGACAAATGTCGGCTTGTATTGTTATTTCGCAACAAGTCGCCTCGTCGAATGTCGCCATGTGTTGTTATTTCTCAACAAGTCGCCTGATCAAAAGTCGACTTTGCAACAACTCGACATCATTCAAGTCGACAAATAATAATAGTCTCGCCGAGTCGACTAGATAAAAGTCGGCAAGATGTGTTAATTTCGCGTCAAGACGACTTGAAACAAGTCAACAAATAATATTATTCCCGTCAAGTTGACTCCCGTAAAGTGCTGTGATAACAGTAGTAGAGAAATGCTAAAACCGGTATATTCCGAGGGCAGTGTTTTGTGGCTGGACAGTGAGGTGATTGACTAAAGGGCGGGATGGACGTCGGTGTACACGCTCAGTAAGGCGGACACCGGCATGCCGGCTTAGCATCGCACACTTCCTCCACTTTATTTCCAATATAGAAACGCCGATAATGTGGCGGCATCGCTCACCGGCACACTCGGATCTACAGATTCCACAAATAGGCGCAAAAAGAGCAAGTTCTTCTGTGCGTTGTGTGGGTTCTGTGGGATTTGGCGTAGCCTTGTCGCCATCAGGGATGGGGATTGAGGTCACCTCCGTATGACCTTTGATCGGTGGCGTCATCGGCGCGCATGCGAACTCGTTAAGCAGGTATGTTTGGGAGTTGTAAGGAGGGTTGTTTTGAGCCAATAGTGTTGTGTGGGATGCCTAAGTAATAGAGCGTGGCGACCGGAGACGTCATTGGCATCCATGCGCAATCGATAGTTGGAGAGCTACATGTATAGGGAGGCTGGGTTGGGCGAATGAGATTTTTTACCGTTGTATTGCAGTAACGCCCTCAACGCCGGTCTCAACGCATTGACGCATGTAATCCCCTACAAACACAGGTACAGTAACACATCCACATATATCCCTTACGCTCACTATGCCTATACGCTGGGAACAGGGGTCAGTGTGTGAGCGATTGAGGCGTGCGGAGGATGAGTGAGGCACAAGGAGCAGGAAGAAGGGGAGTACTGAGGGGGACAGTGAGGAGGATACTGGGGAATAGGAGGAGGGAAAACTGTTCCCAGTGGATAGGCACAGGGTGCCTAGGTGATAGATGTGGTTGTGCGTGCAGGGCATCCCATGCCTCAGCTCTAGGGCATCAATGGTTTAAGACGGGAGTTGAGGGAGTTACTGTGATACGACGATGAAAAACACATTGATGTCAAAAAGAAAAATTCCCATACAATTAAGGGCCTTGATAGGGAGCGTTTAATGGATACTTCACAAGACACTATTCGCCCCAACGCACAGTCACAAACACTGCTCATCGAAAAATACCGGTTTTAACCTTTCTCTGCTACTAATATTACATATGTCGACTTTCATCAAGTCGACCTGAAGCGAAAAAATATTATTTGTCGAGTTCTTTAAAGTCGACTTGACGAGAAATTAGCACGTTTTGTCGACTTTTGCCAAGTCGACTTATAAGATTTATGTAAATAAGTCGACTTCATAAAAGTCGACTTACTACGGTATAACGCGACAAGTCGTCATACATAGAACGACTTGTCGTGTTATAAGTAGTCAAGCTGACATAATGTATTCGTCTTTTTTTTTAAGTCGACTTTTTTGAAATCGACTTGTTCAAAAGTCGACTTAAAGGAAGTCGACTTGGGTAATATGTCGTCTTAATGAAAGTCGACTTGATGTGAAAAAACTCGGCAAGACGACTTAAGCAAGTCGTTATGTTGCAAAAGAAGTGGTGCAAGTCGTCAAAATAACGCGTCAAGTCGTCAAAAACAACGCGTCAAGTCGTTATGTGTCCAGTCGAGTTGTCGAGTAACAACTATGAACTGGTGCACAATATGCGGCTCCGTACATTTGGCAAGGCGACTTGACGCAACAATTTTTAGTTGTCGACTTCAATCAAGTCGAGTTGTCGCAAAGTCGACTTTTGATAAGCCGACTTGATGCGAAATACTAAGACAAGTCGACTTGTTGCGAGTCGACTTGTTGCAAAATAGCTACACAAGTCGATTTCAATGAAGTCGACTTGTCCCAAAGTTGACTTTTGATAAGACGACTTGTTGGGAAATACTCATACAAGTCGACTTGTGATTAGTCGACTTGTCGCAAAATGACTGCACAAGACGGCATTTTACAAGTCGACTTGTTGCGAAATAACTGCGAAGGTCGACTTGAGGAAAGTCGACTTTTTAATCGATAACGAAAAGTCGCCATGACGAAAGTCGACTTGCAAACAAGTCGAGGTGTGGAAAGTCGACTTGTTGCGAGAAAACACAACAAGTAAACTTTTGGTATGTCGACTTGTTGAAATTAAAGCGTCAAGTCGACAAGAACAAGTCGACTTGCCGCAAAGAAACGGGGCAAGTCGCCATGTTGTCAAGTCGATAAGTCGCGAGTCGTCTCACCAACTCGTGACCCTAATGCGTTTCCGTACCCTAGCTAGCGTGTCTAATTCCACTTTAGCCGGTGCTAGGGGCCGTGTGGACACTTCATGGATTCCACATGAACACGTGCAATAAAAGCGCGACTGAGATACTCAGGCTACGTATCCACTCGGATCTAAATGTGAGGTACCGTGGGATGCCTACCTGTAGAGCCATGCGGTTGCTTTTTGGTCACCAGACGTCGTAAAATTTTTCCCACCTCTTAAATATGGCTCCAATTTACTGTGTTTTTACTCAAGTTTATTTCACATGCCCAGGCCCCGTTGGGCTTCCGGGGAGTGACCTGGGATGTCGTTATGCACACCGCAGGTCATGGTAAGAATAAGCCTCAGTTCTTCAGAGAGCTTGTCGTAAGAGGCGACTAACTGAAGGAACTGTGAAAAGGAATAGGACACCACCCGTGTTGTTCTCGGGTGTGAAAAGGAATACGACTCAACGTCGTGATATGACTGAAATATAGTTGAAATCCACGTCAAATCATATTCACTCACTCACTCACCCACATGCCCAGAGCTTGGTGCTATCTTTGGTCGTATAGTTGCATATGGTCTTTCCTCGTTGATGAGACGCATCCATTTGTTCAAGGGGTAAACTGTCTCAAATTGAAACGAAAAGCCTTGCATATCACTTCAATGTAAATATTTCGTCCTACATCTCTCTGAAGCGTTTTTTCAAAATTTCTACCTTGAACTCTAAGTAATGTTCTCAGGAAAGACTGCTTAGTCATTTTATGGAATTAGCTGGCCCCATGTCTATATGCCATGGGCTATAATTAAGATATGATAAGCTTGTGTTGTATTTAATTTCCTTCCCAGTATACATGTTTTCTTTTTCCCATCTGTTTAGTTTAGTTACATGATGATCGGAACTGCAAGTACTTCCTTTTTGTACAAAGTAATACCTGTGAATACGGACAGCTGGTTAAACCGACCAACCTCTAAATAATGGCATTATCCATGGTCCCAATACCTAAATTCAGAACATATATTGAACCTTGATAAACCAGAACCCTGTCAAAACCGACACTATACGCTGGTCACAAGTATGGTCGGTTTACACAGGTTACACTGTATAACGTTCACAGGCCTAATTCGACAAGAGCATAGACTGTAGTGATGAAATAGACTTGTGATGAAATGTACAGTTTAAGAAATAATGTTTTCATAGACGTGCTCAAAAGTAATTTGAAGCGGGAAAGTTTTTTTTTATTTTAGGGTAAGGGCGAAGCCCGTGTCCTAATATATTTTTTAACTTTCCCACACTAATCGCACGTCAAATAACGATT